>JASDQU010013211.1:90346-101280 GCA_032191745.1 Picea mariana
ACCATATGTATCTAGTGCCTCGTCTACCATACAAGAGGTTCAAGAGAATTGCTAAGGCTTGAAGTTCCATTTGCAATTTTTTTATTAAGTGTACCTTACTTGTGGTAGTTTGGAATGGCTTAACTAAAAACCACCATGCCTTCACAATGTTATAAACATCATGCATTTTGCTAAACTTTTGCAACCACCAAAGGCTTACTGACATTGTGGGAGGTGATAACTCATACATCCTTTGAAGAGTATCAACACCATATTTCTTGATTATGTCATCGCTCTATGATTTGAATGTTCAACTTGTTACATCCACATTCTCAATCAATTTATTTAGCATGTTTATGCATGGAAACAATTCCTCTTTGGATCCCACCTTGTGGAATCACAATACCTTAACATTGAAATCATTGGGTTCCTGTCCTCGGCTTATTTTTCTTCTCGCAATGATTTCTGGAAGGTTTAACATCATTGTACATATCATAGAGGAATTAATAAGTAGGCTTTGAGGCAATGTTGAGTAGCAACACCATCTCCATGAAACAATGAAAAGGCATAATGAAAAGAAGGGTGATTCTCTTTGTCATGTGAGACACAATGAAAAGAAGGGTAATGCTCTGAAAAAATATTATAAAATGATTGACATGGCCTTTTCCAACCCCTCATGTTTAATCCTTAAAAGTTATTATTGCATCTTCCCAAAAATTTATTTTTACATGTTGCACGAAGTTTAAAGTTTGCATATTGCTTGGAAAAATATGCTTGCCACATGTCACATGTCACAAGACTTTCAAAGTTTCATATATCATGTCACAAGATTTTGGAAGTTGCATATTGCATATTGAAGTTCTATTTGTTGCCTAGACTCCATAGCCCAAGAACAAGGCACCAGGTCTTGCTTGCATTGTCACGTCTTGAATCAAGGAGTATTGAATCAATATATACCAAGTCTTATAAGAGAAGCTGAAATTATCGTTATGTGTATAACAAAATTACATTCACAAATATATAAGCCATAGAAATAGGCTTGTGTATATTATCAGATGAAAAAGTACCCATAATGTCAATGCGATATATGCATCATTACATGTTCAACTATATAATGTACATCTAACTATCTTATAAAATTATTACATGACATCATGAATTTCTTTTAGTCTTCTTTTGTGCTTTCCAGGTCTTAAGTAATTCATCCATCCCCATGTCTTCATTTACTGGGTGCTCTTCAGCAACAGATGTTGTTTAAGTCCTTTCATGCCGAGTACATTTGGTCTCGTACCCATGACGTGGATGCTATTGTGAGGGGCCATCACCTAAAAAATTAAAAAATATTAAATTTATATGGCCAATTTTTAAATATCATTGAAGTAGTTCATTAATATTAAAAAAAAAATCTACAATGTAGTTATTTACTTGGTCCTCTAGTTGGCACCATTGGAATGGTTTCCGGCCTATTCACCTGATCTCCAAGTAGAGGAGGATCAACTATGACATTCTTTGCCATTGAAACGTCAAAATTTATAAGTACAAAATTATTAAGTATATGATTAATATATAGACATTTTATCGTTGTAGCCCTCAATCAGAGGAACATCTTGGGGATGTAGCTCACTGGGATGGGGCTGCTGGGGAGCACCATGATCTTCTGGCTACGTTGCACTATCAACACCATGTTGTCCAATACTAATGGTTTCATTGATAGTGTTTCTCCCCTGATTAAAACAAAGTAAGACATTAAATTATGGACGATATCAAACATTTATGTATTTTATAAGTAACAAAAGGTTAATGTGGACTGATTTTTATTTACCCTGTCCCACAAATTGGATCTTGGGTTTTTCCCCATGCTTTTCCTATGGTCAACCATGTCTTTATAACCGTACTTGTAACCAAGTTGGAGGTCTTCCTCCATGGTTTTAGTTTCGAAGTCGTCACCCTGCATTACATAAGGGTATGGTTTTTTAATGTTTTTGGCTGCAATTACCTTAAAGTTGTAAGGTGATACAAATAATATTCTTAATATGTTTGGGTACTTACGATTTGTGACTGTAACCTCGAGTAGCCACCTTGGCCTAGCTTGTGTTGGCCATGTTTGGAAATCCTTGCTTTGGTTTCCTTCGAAGTGTCAGGCAACCTATCATCAAAATTTTCAAGTATGTTATATATAAGCACACTTTTATTTAGATCTAAAAAAAAATAAAGATGGTATTGAATTCAAAAAATTGTAATTTACCTTGGTGTACCAGTTATTTGTTCTCCTGGTTTTTTCAAAATCTTCTCTTTTGCATCATCAATGATCGCCTTCCACTCCCTCTCTGGAACTGAGGGAGGATGCTCATACCTAGGATTTCCTGCCAAGCTTCGTCTATAAACATATTGCTTATATTATAAATATTCACCTGCTGTAGATGTGATCGTTTTGTTGTTAAACGTCTTTACTCCAAAGAGGCCTTCAAGATAATCCATAAGTTCCTTTTTGAGGTTGAAATTCTGGAAATTCCACCTCATGCGTAAGGTTGCCCCAAAAATTGACAAGGTCTTTCTCTCTAGGTGCCTATAAAAAGGTCGTTTCCTACACACAAAAAGATATGATCATTAATTTAAAATTAATAATCTAGATGATTTTTGTATGAGGTCAACATTAAACGATTAAAATATGAATTAAAACTACCTGGGAGTATTGATTGCTTTAATGGAAGTCCATTATCGCCAACCATAAATGTGCACAGAAGGGTCCCTATGCTTGTCACATGTCTAGTTCCAGGAAATGCAACCATCTTAACCACATCACTATGATCCTCATCTCTGCCACCATCTCTAGACTCTAATCAAGGTGTGGATTCCTAGCGGTGTGTGTCATGGCTCCTATCTAAATTAGGTGTGGAAGATGGAGAAGTAAATAGTGCTCTAGCAGCTATATGACCTGCATCAAGACTCTGTAGCATCTCTGCAGAGCAACTACTATGAACAGTGAGTTGAACAGGCTCCAAAAATTCCTTTATAAAAAAGAAAATGTTTTTTCATAAGATAATGTAAAAGATAAAGAACAAAGTATCATAATTGAACATATGAGTACATTGAAAAAAAAAACACTTTAAATTATGTTTATTGCCTTATATGTGTTAAGTTGTGACACAAGGAGCTTGATCTTTTCTTTGACGTTCGGAGTTTGTTCTGGACAATCTAACAAGCTAGCAAGTTCCTTGTTAGATTTAATGATCTCTTTTTTTTATTAAGACCATTGGATCAGTGCATGAATAAAACCCCTCCTCATCAGCGGAATCATGATCCACATGACCTGTGGACTACATATAATTTCAACAAAAACAATGTTATTTCAATAAAATTATATAAGCAAATAATTAAAACAACGTAAAATGAAAGTGGAAATTGATAATCATTTACATGTTCTACGGCTGGTCCTTTTCCACAATCATCTTGCCATATTATAATATGATTAGAAGCCCCAAATATTTAAAAAAATGTTAATGAAAACAAAAAAACATTGTTAAAGAAAATATTTACAACAATGCTAAAGATAATAAAAAAATATAATTCAATAAGTAGAGGTTTCTTAAAGAGATGTTACATAAGAACTTGCACACTATTGGTCAATGTTTCTATTCGATTCAAATAGTAATCTACTAATAATTCTTCCCCAGGAGCTATCTTTTTTATTGCGCATAGGACTACCCAATTCTCTTCACGTCCCTCATATATGCAATTCAGTTGTTTTTTTGTTGTCCAGGGTCGTGTGCTATTTATAAACCCCGCGATATTGCCGAAAGCTTTAGGCCTTCCATCAATATAGATAGTCGCTCCTTATTTTTATCCTTGTTTATTAGTTGTTTATAACTTGTGGTGAGTGCATTTCTCCGCATACTTTGCATGTACCAGACCAGCTGCATCCAATCGTTATAATTGTAACACGGTCCGACATAGTCCATCAATTCAATTATTTTATTGTATTTTACAATTATTCCATCCATGGAAAATAGCCTCAAGCCATGTAGGGAGGATGGTGCAATGTGATATGTCCTCTTGTTGACAATGAAGTCAACATCTATAGGAGGTAGTTCCTTAGTTACCCATTGTTTCACCAGATGCTTATACTTGAGTGGAACATCTATGTTTCCTATGCTCTCATCATCATAAGAGCATGATCCTCCTTCGGAAAGAAAAAATTTCATGCGTCTACAAAATTTTATTCTGACTTTTTCACCTCTAGTCCTTGTTTTCTTATCATATCTACTAGATGCAGTCGTATTTCTAACCTCTATTTGTCCTAAGATTTCCTCACTCGAAAATAAAATATCTGATAGGTACCTGTTTGGTTGTACCTTCAGTTGCATGTGCACTTGTTGTTAGTTAGTATTCCATCATCATATTCAAAGTTCTAAGTAAAATTTTTATATCTTTAGTTTTGGATGCACAATTAGACTAGGGTGAAATTACCAATATTAGTGGTCAACCACCTAATTTAATGTGATATCCCTCTTGATTTTGGACATATTAAGGACATATTAATGTGATAACACTAAGGACATGATAAATTTATCATATGGGTCTAAGAAAAAAATAGTAGTAAGGTTGTTGTTTGTTGGATTTGTGCAAATTAGAATTATTATAAGAAATTTCCATTATAGATGAGGGTCAATGCTATGGAGTAAGAAATCCAACCATCAATTGGTGTGTTGAAAATCTTGGGTGCTTTAGTTGGAAATATGTCTAAGGCAAGCCAAGAGTAGAACTATACAAATATTACTTTTGTTTGATACAAGAGTAGAACTATACAAATATCAGTTTTGTTCAAGCCAAGATTAGAACTATACAAATATTAGTTTTGTTCAATCCAAGTTGAGGAATAATTTAGTTATGGCGATAAGAATAAGATAAGGATAACATTCTCCATTGACCTTGTGTAAGCCATTCCATTTTGTGTTTGTTGCATTAACTATAAAGAACAGTGTTGGATAATTATAAGATGTAAGTTAGGTATGAGCTATTTGTTACCTCTTTATTACCTTTTATTTTAATTGTATCCATATTTTGTATTGATCAAATGAGGAGTTAACCTGAAACTAATTCCATTAGACAAAAACTCAATCTTAAGGCCAACTAAGGATAAAAAACAACACACACTAAGTAATCTAGGAGTCAAGCATGCAAACAAAACTTCTCACAAAGAAGCGCTAGTTGGTGATGGAATCCAACATCATAGAATCAATGCGCGAAGGGGATGAGTTTCGGCGGGTGGGAAAGTTATTTTGACATCCTGCTTAACAAACAAATGCCCTGGTACAAGTTACCTCACTGAGCAGTGGGAAACCCTCCAAGGAGTCCGAGTGAGTCTAGCCAATGTCAATCCCAGGTACAACACCACCTTCCCTGTGTTGTCACCTTGTGTAGGAAGTCTAAAAGATTATGGCCTCTATGGTACCACCTATGATACCAAAGAAAAGGGGGGATAGTCAACAGTCGACACCAAGACCAACAAAAAAGGTTTGATTACTCTGATGGCTCCAATGCGACCTTGTGATTGACCCTTGTGTTAGAATGGCTTCCCAAAGTCAGTGATATAGCAACTGGATTTCACTCCCTAACTCAAGGCTTTATGTTTTTTTAACAGCTTTGGAAAGTCATTCTCACAATCCTATTCTAAAGCTCTGCACCTAAGCTAACATGGGTTTGAAGAGCCCTAGAAAAGTTGCTAGATAAATTTTAATTAACGCTTGATTTTAGGCTATTGTTACTCAAAGGAGTGGTCGTGAAACTGATGGAGTTTTGAATCGACTCTTTAAACCATGCAAGAGGAAAATAAAATGCAATAAATTAAACTTCGATGAAAACTAGATATGGGAAGGATCAAGAGGTTTTAAGAAAAGAAATAATTTCTTGATAGATTACTATGTGTGCAGTACTGCAAAATGACCCAAATTTTAAAAATACCATGAAAATTTCATAGTTCACTTAGTAGACCTATAAAAAATTGAATCAAATGTCATCATTTCTAACATAGTAGACTTTTATGATTATAGAGACAACCATACACATCTTGAATACTCATAAGGACTCCTTCATACCCTCTATTCTCTACCTCCCTACTTTGTTCCCCCACTTTAAATTTCATTTTAATCCTAAGAAATTAAGCAGGATATCAGGGGTATGTTTGATGATGTTTACCTGGTGTTCAAGGTTTGCCACAATTTGGGCTAGCATGTTGTTATCTTTTGGTAGTTAACAATAAGTAGAGTGTGGGCACTTTTTAACCTTCTACTTCATTTGTACTTTTCCAACAGTTTGGATTTGGTAATCTTAATTGAGAGAGGTTTATAAGTTTGTTGTTTACTTGCATGTTGGTAACATGATTAATGTTGCATGCTACAACATCAATGATTTAACTTTTGAAGTGAGATGTCCTCTGCCAACATGGAAAATAATGATCAAATAAATCATCATCAATCCCATTTAGTTCACCCTTACTATATTTGCATGCAATCATTTGATTAATCTTTTCTCACCTTTGACGAGGACAATTTTGGGATCATAATTTCCTGATTATATAATTTTGGGAGTATATTTAGTAAATTATTATTTACCTAGTGTAAGGTTTGACAGCGAATGATTTAGATGTGAATCATGGATAGTGTTTTTGTGGTGAACTACATAAAATATTTCCTTTGGCCATATTGAATTTAAAAATTAGTAAGTTTCATGGTTTGTTGGCTTTAATTTTTGGTAGTAATAGTAAATCCTAAACACTGAGACATGGGATGCCATCAATCAATAAATCTTACTTTCATAAAATCTTAAAGGTTGATTGTGGTAAGAAAAACTATCTTGATTTGCTAGAAGAGAATCTAGGGTTATTTCATTGGTCCATGCTTTTAATTTTCATCATTGCTTGAGAGATAGATAACTATCACCAAAATTATGTATTTCTGCTCATATGGAATCCTTAAAGATGGGGGTTTCCAATATGCTGATGGTTCTTTCTCCCAATTGTTCTTCTTCCTTTCAAAGTTGTGAAATGTGGGAATCAAGACAAAATAAGCATCTGTCCTATTTCCTTACAATATTACAATCTGACATAGATAATCTTTTATATCACTCTTTCTTCAACACGGTACTGTACAAAGCCTCAACTCTTTATCAACAGATCAAAGAAAGATTTTTTTTTTCTAATGACTACATTTCCAACTAATGTGGCAGCATTTGGGCAATAAAGAAGAGTCAAAAGGTTTTCTGGGGCAGACATTCGTATTCATGCTGGTGTGGCAACATTTGGGAAACACATGAGAGTCAAAAACGTTTTTTTTAACATATATTCTAAAGTCATATGCATGGCATTGTTTGGGCAACAATGGCAATGCAAAATGTTTTTTTTTAATTAATGCAAAACTTAGTGCATGCTATCCACCATTTTCTCTAAAACAAAATAGTGAAGTTTACGGGAGATGGCGATATATAATCGAAATTCCCCCCCTATAGTGAACAATTGCAAGAAGAAGAGGACCTTAGAGAGATCCCATAAGCAGATTGGAAGTAATGCCAGTCCATCAGTATCTTTGGATGCCCATAACATAAGCATGTTTAAATATTTGGGTCCATTGAATTGGTTGATTATGAATATGAAGCATACATGCATGCTCAGGGGAGTGAGACCTACATTGGACATAGAGTAGAAGAAATTTGTAAGGATGACTCCATGTCTCAGATTTGTAGTGTGAGGAAATGGTATGGCCCCAAGATTGTAGAAAAAGAAGAAGAGAGCCAAGCTACGAAGGTTGTCACGTACAAGTAAGGATGAAGAGCCTTTGAAGAAACTTATTTTGCCTAGAATGGTGGGAGAGATGAGTATTGATATTACAAAGTATTGGTGTCAGCAATATCAACTTTTTTGAGGTTTGATGAAGGCATTAAACTAGATGAAGATACACCAAATATTTTCATTTTTGGGGGGCCACAAAATGTGGATTTGGATCAACTTGTTGAGTTGTCATGGCTTTCCAGTCTTTCTCTTGCAGTTGAAACTTGAGATTGAGAAGGATTGTGTAAATGGTAGATTAAAGGCCATCACTGCTCACTTTGGGGATATCTCATTACCTACTGGCATTTGACATGCCTGATGCAAACATGCGATACTAAGAATGGCTCTGTATTGATTCTAGGTCTGTGAAGGCGAGAAAATATAGAAATGTATTCTCTTTCAGGAAAAATGAGTTCAAAAGCTTCCTTGTAGATGATAATGAAGTATACTCCATGAATGATTAATGGCTATTGGAAACTCTGTTGCTTGTTGGGATTTATTAGCTGTGAAACTGTGATAAGTATCTAAAGCAAAGTTTAGGATATGTTTCAGTTCCATTCTACAATCTTGAAATTTTGGATGTAAATTGAAGCCTTCTATGATCCTACCATGATAATAATAATAATAATAACCAGAGTATCGAGCACATTGGTCCACTATGTAGTGTTGGTGTTCCATATCTCAAGAAAATGTCATGCAACCATGCTGGAACAATGATTTAAGATTGGAATGATTTATAGGTTTAAACAAGGTTTAGTCAATCTTCCTTTAGCCAATAATGAGACAATGGCACATATTTTTCCATGCTTGATCCATGGAGAAAAAGCATCCATGGAAGTCCTTGTTGAGAATTTCAATCCTTATTTAAAGGATTGGAGTGAATTTGATGAGTTACAAAAGAAATGTCAAGAAAATATAAAAGATGAAAGTTTAGCTAAAAGCATTGAATGAAGGCTCTTAGTCCAGAATTTTTCAAGGTTTCAGAATCAACCATGATAAATTCATATGGTAAGAGGCTAAAATATATCATTGAATAAGGCATTGTGTGAATGGCATGTGGACTTGATCTGGATTTATGTAGGAACACAATGAAATATAGAAATACACATAAACATAGAGATGCAGCGGAAATAAAACTTCATTTCATTAACAACAAATGACTGAAATATGCTTACAGACAGAATGGAAATAAACTAGCTAGGGCGCTGGTAGCTTATCTCTGAGAAGAGATGTGGCCACTACTCACATCCATGAGCAGATGATTACAATGAGGCTCTAAAGGCCCTTTTACAATAAATGGGAATGGCAAAAGTCCTAAACATCCCAGAACCTAACCCTGGGAGATGAAGCGCCAAAAGTCATGTGGGCCCCGTTTGGGTAAGTTGGTGCATCAACTTCCCAGGGTCATAACTTTTGCATACGATCTCCGTTTTAGGCATATGATAGCTTGTTGGAAATATCTATCCGAGGCCTACAATGATCGAGACAAAATAACATCATTAGATAACAACATACCCAAAAAAAACATCGTTTAGGGCCTCAAAATGGCCCCGAAAGTTCAAGACCCAAAAAACTGCTAAAAATAGTAAACTGTGCGAAAACTAAAAAACTGAAAGAAGAAATGGTGGGGGTTCAAGTGGAATAGGTGGGTGGCCAGCAATATCTACCTGGATCATTCCTCCCCCCTTAGGAAGCAATGGTCCCCATTGTGTTGAGTTCCCCCATGAGATGAGGAAACTTCTACTGAACTTGGTCCCTGGTGAGCCATTTGCCTTGGTGAAGGAGTTGGCCTGCTTTGACAACTCGATATAGCGGTATCCTTTGTTTTCGGGTGTGCTTCATCTGTGTATCCATGATTTGATTAGTTCTATCTTTTTCCATGCAGTCTGGATTTAACTCTGTTGGTGTGAGTTGTTCTGTCATGTCGGATGTGTCTAGTAGAGGTGGAAAGCAGGGCCGAAGGCGGTCCACATTGAACACTGGGTGCAGACCAAGGAATGGTGGAATGTTGAGCTCAAAGGCATTTTCCCCTATAGGCTTGGTGAGGGTGTACGACCCATATCGAAGCAGACGAAGCTTGCGGTGGGGTCCAACGAGGCGCTCCTTTTGCAAATGCAGCCANCCACACTTTGTCGCCCACTTGGAAGTTGTGTGGCACTCGATGTTGATCATGTCATTGCTTGTACTTAGCATTGGCTCTGTCCAAGATGTCATGAACCTGTTGGCGGATGTGTTGAATGTGCTCAATGAATTTGTTTGCCTTATCCGCCTCAAACTAGACATGAGATGAATCTCCCTGAGTAGCCACAAATGACATGGCTATGTCAATGGGACATAGTGGCTGGAATACCAAGCCCACTTGAAAGGGGCTGTGGCTAGTTGAGCTATGGAGAGCCCGGTTCTAGCTGTGTTGTACATAGGGGATGCTCTCATCCCATGTGCATGGATGCTTTGAATTGTACATGCATAGAATGTGTACGATCATTTGGTTGACGACCTCTATCTGGCCATCAGTTTCCGGATGGAAAGATGTGGACTTGGTGAGCTTGGTGTCCAACATCGACCAGAGGCTGGACCAAAATGTACTGAGTAACCTACTGTCTCGATCTGAGATAATAGACTGTGGGATCCAAAAGTGTACCCACACTCGTTCAAAGAAGAGTTTAGCAGTGGCTTCTGCTGTGATATTCTTCTTCCAGGCCATCATAATGGACATCTTCGAGAATCGGTCGACAACCACAAAGACACAGTCATTGCCATGCTTAGTAGAAGGAAGGCCCAACATGTAATCCATAGAGATGGATTCCCAAGGTCGACTGGGAGTAGGAAGAGGAGTATAGAGGTCTTGCTTCTTGATGGTCAGTTTAACAATGGTGCAAGCAGTGCAGGACTTGATGTACTTCCCGACATCTTGTCGAAGGTTTGGCCAATAGAAATACTTTTGCAGTACTGCCACGGTTTTCTCGACCTCGAAATGCCCAGCGACTCGACTGTAGTGCGCCTGCCAAATCATCTTGGCACACTCGCTTGAAGAAACACAAAGGTGTCCCAAGTGACAAAGCAGGGCATCCTGGAGGTGAAAATTGGGAACTTGCTTACCCTCCAAGAGTGTATTGTATGTGTGGCCAAATTT
>JASDQU010013211.1:115409-126394 GCA_032191745.1 Picea mariana
TTCATCTGTCAACCCTCCATGATCTTCCAAATCTGTCTGATCTATCGAATCAATCTTGATTTTCAATATCATCTTCTTCCAGTAAATGAGTATACTTAATTGGCCTTCCTCTTGGATCATAACTAACAAGAAATGACCAATCCCTTTCACCTAGAACATTTGAGTAAAAGACCTATTCACATTATCTTGGAAAAACATAGCGATCATGTCCTCTTTCAAACACCATTGTTTTAATCATTGGAAATCTGTTGGCATGTTGAATGAAAATTCTTTCCTCATCACGTTCATGCATTCATAACCTATACCATTTGACATTGAACAAAACTAATTTGAAGGAATTAAAGTCACACTCAAGTATATTTTTTAAATATCCATAGTATCTATTTTCATATTCTCGGGGATGTCTGTCACTCCTAGAGGAAACATTAGTGACTTGGAATACTACAATTATCCCACTATCAGAAATTTCCATGGTTTCATCCAATTGTTTGATGCGAAATTTACAACCATTGCACCACATATCCTTGTGGTGTTTCAACTGCAATATGTCATATATGTAAAAGACGCATTGTCAATAAATAAATTAACATATATTTATATAACTTTGAAAGTATCTAAAAAATACAATACACATGTAGTCACATTAATATAATATAAAATAACTAAATGAAATGGGTGAATTTGCTTACCTGTCCATCTTTCAAACCATATGCTAGATCAATTTCTCTCTGCGTAACATTGGCATCTCCATTACGACGAGTTTCTCTAACCAATTCAAGTAGTCGTTGCCATGATAACCTACCTCCATTATGTTGTTTACATCTTTCAATCCATACATTCATCCATACATTCATCCAGTCAATATTATTTGCAATGTATAAATGCAATGCATCTGACTCTTGAGAAACTGAATAAAAAAAACATAATTCACCAATATTAAAAATTAGTTATAACATACAATATACAGGTAATTATAAATATTTATAATTTATGAAATAAATTATATTAATATATATTTTTTTTTAAATAAAAAGAGGGTAGTACCTTTTAAATTACCAAATCCAAAATAGCCAAAATACAAAACTAGGTATGATGCCAGCTGTCCTGCCTGTGCAGGAAACCAGGACAGTTGGGCATCCATGTCCATAAGTCACTTGGTAGGCAGAGTGTACAGACTTAACAGAATTATCAGTAGCATACTTGTAACTTAAACTACTATCTATCATTGAGAGAACCTGGTAACTATCTTTCCTAAAACAAGAAATGAAACAACAACACCAAAGCTTTGAGTGACCTCTGTGTCGAGCCACCTATGCTACACTTCGGAGTGTCTCCATCTCGCCGGAAAGGAGTATGGTCTAGCACATGTTGGGCATTGTTTCTTTGCAGAATCTCTGGAGTGGGCGGCAAAGAACATGTCAAGCCGCTGGTCCATACATCCTAGACGGAAATCCAGGTCCTCCAGCTTTTCTCGGATCCCAAACACAAGGTCGAGGTAATCCCAGTTGGCTGCAGATGGCTGGTCTCGGCTGTTAGTATCCTCGCTGACGTTGGTCTCATCAGTCACTGGTTTGTTCTCCTGACTCGCTCCCCCAGTGGTCTCCCCCTGTATGTTAAGCTCAGGGGGAATTTCCTCTATAATGTAACAGGGGGGGTATGTTTCTGCTGTGCTATCTACTGCAGGGTTGGACACTCCGCATGCTGGCTGTTGTGTGCTCGATTGCCAATTCTCCGGTGGACTGAAAACTTTAACGGGCGGACTGGGCGGGCCTTCTTCTGGGGCGACTTCCTCCACGTACGCCATGGGGGGCGAACGTGGTCTCGTGCTGTGCCTCGAACTGTGCCTTCGCCTTCTGGTCACGATTGCCAAAGCTGCCTCGAACTGTGCCTTCCGTTTGCACCTCGACGCTGCAGCATACCATGCTGCTCCTCGACGTGGTCTCCCCCTGATGCGTGGCATGGCTAAGATGCAGTAAGGATTCACGTTGCTGCTGGTGCCTGTCGTGTTGCTTTTGTGAAGAGGCGAGGGTGCCGAGCTTTGTTCCGGTGATAAAGAGACGGGAGAGGAATCACCACTATGCTGATTTACTTGGGAGCTAGAAGCCTCCCGAAACAATGCATCCCCGAACACTAAAACCATAACTAAAACCATAACCATTGTCGAGATAAATGCCATTGATGGATGCTTGTAAATGCACTGGTGAGGAGTACCCTCCGCTCGCGCGAGGGGCCTCATCCCTTCAATGGCTCTACGCAGACTCATGCGTGGTTAAAGGCCGCGGTGTGATGGCCAGTCAACGCATTAAGTCCGTGTCCTGGTTCATATCCTCGTGGAAGCATTGCTCCACGTGCCACCCCATCCGGGGAGTGCAGATCACTGTTGGCTAAGGCTTGACAACAAGTGAGGAGTTCTGGAGCTGGTGATCCTAGGTCGTTCCAGCTTGAGTGTTCCTCGCCTTTTTCAATTGCTTCATTAGCTAGTCTGTCAGCCACTTTATTTTCCTCTCGCTTTATGTGCGAGGTGGTAATGCTGAGATGAGGTTGCAAGTGATGGCCCAAGTCTGCGAGTAGGCCATGAAGTCTCCAGCTCGGTGTTATTTTGTCGGGATTGCATCCATGGAGGATTCTGGTGACTAATCTGATAATGATTTGTGAGTCCCCCTCCAGGATTATCCTTTGATGACCTTTGGCAATTGCTGTCTGGAGTCCCCTCAGGAGTCCTGTTAGCTTGGCCACATTGTTGGTCGTATCTCCAATGTATCCTGTATCTAGCGCTAGAATTTCCCCTTCTGAGTTCCTGAGCACTGCTCCATATCCTGCTGGTCCTAGGTTTCCTTTGGAGGCTCCATCAAAGTTTACTCTGATGAAGTGTTCCGGGGGGGGAGTCCAAATGGTGGGACTGTTGATCTGAGATTTATGCTTTCCTGTGGCCAGTTGGTTACCTAAAATTGGTTGCCAGTTTTGCAAGATATTTTGCTCTGCTAGGGTGCATTGCCAATCCTCTTTCGTCCAGGATTTGGTTTTGATTGTTTCTACAATCTGGGTTCGGATTTTTCCCCAGGTGGCGTCCGGAGGGGAGGAAAGAGAATGAAAATTTCTTTTGTTTCGTTCCTTCCAGATCTGCCAGAGGACAAATCCCGGCAGCAGAGTCCAAATGAGGTTTAGAATTGGGTTACTATAAACTATGTTGTCCCAGGTTTCAATTGTGGATTTGATGCTGCCTCTGTTTCGGTTGGATTTACGCATGCTTTGGGTTCCATAGTCCCAAATTCTCTGACTGTAGTGACATCCATTGAAGAGATGCTCTTTGGTTTCCTCTTGCTGAGAGCAAAGGACACAAATTGAGGGTCCGATGAAGCCTTTATTTCGAAGGTTTTCCCAGGTAAGTGCTCTGTTGTGGGCTACCAGCCAAAGAAAGGTTGAGATTTTGGGCCAAAGAACAGGATTCCAAATGTTGATCCAAATGTGTTCATTTCGAGCGTCCGGATGAGTAGCGTACAACGAGTAGGCTTCTTGGATGGTGAAGGTGCCAGCCGTAGTGTACCCCCACCTCAAAAAGTCTGGTCCCCCCCTGTAGAGAATTTTTTGGCTGGCCACTTGGGAATGCCAATGCTGCAGATCCAAGGTGTCCGGGATCCCAAGTTCCCGGTGGGAGGTCTTCCATTGGCGCCACCGTTGTTGAGTTGTGTGCGGCATCCAAAGATCTTCAACTTTTAGGTGGGTAGCCTGTTGCATGACGTGCTTGAGCTCAGCAAGCTCTGGCATTGTGTCCAATGGTTTGAGTTGCTGCCAGGAGTCCTGCCAGAACCAAGCGCTTCGTCCGTCTCTTAGTTCCCAGAAGGCGTGGTTTTGCACTAGAGTATGATTTTGCCAGACTGTGTTCCAAATATTGGAGCCTTGTATGTGTTCATTGTGCCGGATTAGCTGATCTTCTGCCGAGAGTGGGGCGTACTTCCTTCTCCATAATTGTGCCCAAGCTGCTGTCAGGTTCTTCAGCCATCGCCACCAGATTTTGGCTCCCATTACCTGATTGAGTTTTCCTGGGTCTCTGAGTCCCAGTCCTCCTTGCGTTTTTGGCATGCAAAGTTTGTCGCAGTTGACTAGCGCCCATTTCTTGTTTGGTTGATGGCCACTCCAAAGAAAGTTTCACTGTAAGGCTTTAATAGCTCTGATGATTTTTTTAGGAGCCGCCAGCGCTGTAAAGAGATAGGTGGGCAGCGCTTGTAAGACAGACTTGAGGAGAACCAACCTAGAGGCTATGTTGAGAGGCCTGAAAGTCCAATTGCGTAGTTTGTTCGCAATTGAAAGGAGAAGGCTGTCCCATGAGATGGAGGAGGCCGCCGCTCCACTGAGAGGGATCCCGAGGTAATTGGACGGAAGGGAGCTCCTGGGTATTTCCAGAAGTCTAGAAATGTGTCGCTGGACAGGGGGCGGGGTGTTGAAAAAGTATAATTTGGACTTGTCCAAGTTGAGAGACATGCCTGAGGCTTCGGTGAAGTCTGAGAGGATGGAGTTTAGTTTGACTACTTCCTGGACTGTGGGAGAGTTCAAGAGAAGGGTGTCATCTACAAACTGACTATGAGAGGGTGCAGGCTGAATGTTGTGCAGAGGCAGGCCTTTCAGGGAGCCGTCGTTTATTGTTGCTTTGATATATCGTCCCAGGCCTTCCGCAATGAGGATGAACAGAGAGGGAGAAAGGGGGTCCTCCTGACGTATGCCTCTTGAGGGCGAGAAAGGCTTTGAAGGTACGCCATTTACTAGGATG
The DNA here is from genome assembly GCA_032191745.1 of Picea mariana. Lineage (NCBI taxonomy): Eukaryota > Viridiplantae > Streptophyta > Pinopsida > Pinales > Pinaceae > Picea > Picea mariana. The sequence goes on from JASDQU010013211.1 coordinate 120,175, forward strand.
GAGAAGAAGGCGGAAGAGGTGAGTTGCAAGACCCACCTTATCCAAGCGTTGTCAAAGCCAAAGGAGACTAGGACAGCTTTGATATAGTGCCAGCTAACCCGATCAAAGGCTTTCGAGAGGTCCAGCTTGATAAGCATGCCCGGAGTTCTTGAAGTCTTGAGGGAGTGTATGATCTCATGAGCCAGGATGACGCTGTCCATAATTTTCCTTCCCTCTACATATCCTGACTGCTCCGTGGATATGAGGAATGGCAGGATGGGCTTGAGTCTGGTAGCAATGACCTTAGTTATAACTTTGTAAATGACGTTGCACAAGGCAATGGGTCTGAACTGTTTGGGGTTGGTGACTCATTCTTCCTTCGGAATAAGTGTGAGGAAGGTGGCATTGAGGGCTGGTAGTACTAGGCCTGAGGCTCTTGATTCTTCAACTGCTTCCCACATGTCCGTCCTGACCAGGTCCCAACAATGGTGGAAAAAATCCACGGTGAACCCGTCTGGTCCTGGAGCTTTCTCTGCTGGCATAGTTTTTACTGCCTGGTCAACTTCTTCTTGAGTAATGGGTCGGGTCAGGGCTGCATTTTGTTCTGGTGTGACAAGGGTAGGTATGTGGCTTGTTACTTTACTGATTGCCTCCATTCTGTCTTGTTGCGGTTCAGTTAGAAGGTCCTGGTAGTACCCGAGCAGTTCCTCCTCAATTTTGGAATGCTCCCTGATTAGGTTGCCTTGCCCGTCTTCCAGGTGTGTGATCCTATTGACATGCCGTCTGTGCACCATGGCTCTGTGAAAGAATTTCGTATTTTTATCTCCTTCCTTGAGCCACTGTACCCTGGACTTCTGCTTCCATAAGATTTCCTCTTGCTTCCGCCTTTCTTCTAGTTGCGTCTGAAGTTGCTCCTCCTCTGCCATTAATTCAGTGGTTCGTGCTCCTGAGATGAATATTTTTTGAATCTCCTCCAGCCTGTTTTCTATGGCCTTTATATTCTGAAATATATTGCCAAAGAAATTCTTGTTCCAAAGCTTTAGCTGTTGCTTGAAGTTCTTTAATCTCTGTTGGAGCTTATACATGCAGGTTCCATGGTCAATTTCTGCATGTTCCCACCAGGAGGCGGCTAGTCTCTTGAAGTCTGGGTGCATTAACCAAAATTTCTCAAAGCGAAAGGGCTTGTATTTGGGGGGTTCCCCTAGATCAAATTGCAGAGCCAGGGGCCAGTGATCCGAGCCTGCTTTTGGTAGAATGAGGCTCTCCAGATGAGAGCCTGATTCCATTATTTCCTCTGTGACTAAGAAGCGATCCAATCAACAGGCAATGTGCTGGGTGCCTGATCTACGATTGGACCAAGTGAAGATGCCATTGCTATTTTCAACATCTACTAATTTTAAATGATCAATGAGGGTTTTGAACTTACCGCTGTCTTGCTCCAGCCTCTTGATGCCTCCAGTTTTTTCTTCTAGGGTCAGGATCATGTTGAAGTCGCCTCCCAAGATCCAGTTCGGGGTTGCTACCAGATTCTTGATCAGCTCTAGTCTCTGCATGAATTTGTCTTTGTCCTGACTGCTTTGTGGCCCATACGCATTCGTGATGGCACCTTCCTGGTTCGTGCCCATCACCTCAAAGTGAGCCGAGATGGTGCCTATAGTTGTAAAAGGCTTGCTGATAGTTATGCTTGAAGGGTTCCATAGGATGGCCAAGCCACCTGAGGCTCCTGTGGAGTCGATTGTGATGGAGTTACATTCCCGCCATACGTTCTTAGATATTGCTTCAACTTCTGTTCCTCGACATTTAGTCTCCTGGAGCAGCAGTATATCTGGTCTCTCTGCTATGATGCATTCTCGTAGTATCCGTTGCTTGGATCTACCGTTCAGTCCTCGGATGTTCCACGTAATGATTTTCATCATTGAGCAGTGGGTGTGGAGTGGATGTATCCCTCCGAGAGCTTGTGTATCTGACCGGAGTTTATCATGAGATTGCCTGCTTCCTTTATCAGTTGTTGTCCAGGTTTTCTCCCTCGCCGTTTATTTTCTCGAAGGGATTTTTTTGTGCCAGAGTTCAGATCCATTGCTATGCCTAAGCGTGCAGCTGACCCTGTCGAGGAGTTAAGGAAAACCTTATGAACCTTACGGAGTTGGTCTTCTGGGAGGGTCTGCAGGTTCTTCTGATTCAGAGCCTCCTCCAGCTTTTCTAGATCTATTCCTACCAGATCCCGGTCGTCTAGCGCCATTGGGGTGTCTCCATCGCCTTCTCCTTTATCACCCAGGTGGGTTTCGCCTGACGAAGGATTGAGATCAGGATTTGGCTATGTTGCTCGCGAATTCTGAGGGTTTTTGTGCGGATCTTGAACTTCTTCGTCCTCAAGGAGCTACTCCAGGATTTCATAGGAGTTCTTGGTGGCTATTCCCTGCTTGTGCGCCACTGTCTGCTTCTTAGGTGGGTTCCTTCTTTTTGTTGGTACTGTGGTGAAGCCGTCCTTCTGCTGGGTCTCGTTTGCTTTCGCTGGAGGCTTGAGGAGGGGGCAGTCCCTATAAAGATGCCCATGCTCATGGCATCTTCTACACCTGAATGGTATGTGCTCGTAGTCCAGAGTTTGCAGCCAGTCCTCATCTTGGTACTCTAGGGTTATCGTTCCTAGCAGTGCTTTGGATATGTTCATGTAGACGCATATCCTAGCATAAGAGGTGTATTTTCACTGCCTCATGGCTTCTGAATCTTTCACATATTGCCCTATGGTATTCCCAATGCCCATGAGGATCTCTTCTAACCAAAACTCCTGCGGTAGTGAGTATAAGCGTATCCAGACTGGGGCCATGGTGAAGTCCTCTTTGTCTGGGCTAAATCTTTCTGTCCAAAAGCGGAGAAACATGCCTGCCGAATTGAAGAAGTAAGGTCCATTTTCAAATATTCGGTCTCTGTCTTCCATGTTGTAAATAATGATGGTGAAGAAACCCTTGGAGCTGAGTTGCAACTCATAATATTCCTTGGGGTTCCACCAATGCTTGATCCATTTGTATAGGTCTCTCTCTGCTGGCCAGAGCCCTAGAAATTTGCCTGTGAGGGCATGCTCTCTCATAAATTGCATATGTTCTCCAACTCTGGTTGAACTGATGAGGTATTTCGGTGGCTTTTTCATCTGCGGTATGCATTGGCCTGGTTCCCAACTTCTCGGCGGCCTTGGTTGAGAGGTTCCTGCTTCTGTTTCCATTTCCGCTCGGGGATTCTTTTCTCTGGCTAAGAGCTGGTCCCTGAGCTGCGATGGTGGCTCAAAGGCGGGTCACATAATTCGTGCTCCCTGTTTGTCATTGGCCGCAACGTTACGGTAAGAGGGGGGTTCCCCCCCCCTCTTCAGCAGCCATGCTTCTATAGCAGTGAAGGCCAAGCGGGGCTGTCGCGCTGGTGAAGATGCACGGGAAGGACTGTGCGGGGAGTCCGCCTATCGATCTTGCTTAGCGGCTAGGGTTTTGCAGAGCGCTCTCATATTTTTCTTCCACCGACATAAGTATGCCTCAAATTATATTAATATATTAATGAGTAAGATCATATACAAAAAAAAAAAAATGAAACTTTATATGTATTATTAATATAAATTTTTACAATTATTAATATATTACCTCTCTTTTTTTCATTCTACTTTTCCCCAACATATGCTCCTGATCTTCAATTTTTTTGATGGATTTCACATCCCAAATGCGATCCACTGCATGCATAGTTGGCACTGCTAATTTAGGAAGATACTGACTAATATACACCATGGATTGATATACCATATATCCCTCCACCATAGAACCCTCAGGACGTGCTCTTTGTCTAACCAATTCCTTCAATGATTTCAAGTTCCTCTCCACCATCCACATTGACCTTATGTGAACAAGTCCACAAATTTCAATCTCCTCAACTTGGTGTATTATGTAGTGTTCTTGTGCATTGAAAAATGTAGGAGGTATATACTTTTTCATTTCCCACATTAGACGAGGAATTTCTCCCTTCAAATACTTTATATCATCTTCATGGATTTCTTTCAATGAAAACCATCTACATGAGATCATGACACAAGAAAATAACATGTTTCAACATAACATAATATAATCTATTACATTACAAGTAAAACATGTGTCATTAAGTACAACAATAATTTTAAATAACATTTTTCATATAAATCACAACTACATCTTACCTCATGTATTTTCCAAGATCATATATAGCTTGTTTGACGTTGTTGTCAAAGTCGTTTGGGAGAGATAGTGGTAGAACATAATGTAACAACAAAATGAATTGTTATTTGTTTAGACCAAAGTAGACAAGAAAAATAAAAAGAATAAAAGATCTATAAGGCCAATATATATATAAATATGTATACCAAAATTATTACCTTAATGAAGGTATGCCAATCATGTGTTTTTACCCCACCAAATTCACCTTTCTTCGATAAGATATTTTTTATGTTTGAAGCAAAACCCATGGGAAATTTAATTCTTTGAATGACCTTTTTTACATCATTGCTTTGTTTCTCTGTTAATAACCATGGAAGGTTATTTCGGTCTAGTACTCCATCTGATCTATTTGAATATTGGATCACACTTTGCATTGCATGATTGGCTTCCTGAATGTCAGTACAATTTTTGACAATTTTTTCTTTGTCCCTCCTACCATATATGATTCACCATAACGTTTAAGTCACATTATTCTCGATATTCATTGTATCAAACAAATGAGCTATTTTTAGCTCCTCATAGTAGGAGAACCTCATGAATTTAGTGGGATAACATTTCATTCCTCGTGGAAGCCCATTGTTAATACCTTCATGATGATTGCGGCCTTCATGAAGCATAAAAGAAATCACAAAATTAATTATCAAATACGGTAAAATAAATTCAATGATTAAAGTAAACATTCAAAACATTACATGATCTACAATACATTATGAAATTGAGTACCTTGATGATTTCTATTATATTCCAACCTCCATAGGTGAGGTGTCATTCTTTGTGGTTTTAAACCAGTCCCTTCTTTCCCATTGAAAATATGTTTTTCAGTAGTATGATACCTATGGTTCTTAGGAAGAAGGTTCCTATACTCATCAAACACCATCTTTCCTAAAATTTTTGAATGACGATACTTCATCTTAGGGCCACAAACTGGACATGCAAATTTACCCTTTGTTTGAAGACCTGCAACAAATTGATTAATGTCAATTATACAATGAGATTACTTAAAAATTAAACATGGACCATTATAACACTAAAATATTATATAGTATTAAAGAGCAATATTAGAATGCTACAAACCACAAAAATGTGTTAGTCGAGGGGCATCATGAATTGTCCATAAAAGTATTCCATGGAATTTAAATTTATTCTCCTTGATTGGTTTACATATGTCATACATTGTGATACCATCCCATAACTTTAGTATCTCGTCGATAAGAGGATCGATATATACATTCATATCTTAAACCCGGTACTTACCTAATCGTTTAAAATTACACATAATTATTATAGGAATGATATCATCTAATATATATAATTAAATAAATAAACAAAAGATATTATGCAAAAATTGAAACAAATGAAAATGTTAAATTCAAAAAATTAATGTAAACAAATACCTGGAATAATCATTGTCAACATTATGTGCTCCCTCTTCATTGACATCCAAGGAGGAAAGTTATTGGTTATAAAAAAAATAGGCCACACTGAGTAAATAGACCTAATATCTCCAAATGGATTAACACCGTTAGCTGCCAATGAAAGGCTAACATTATGAGGTTCATATTTGAAATCTTCCCATTTTCCCTCAATTTCCCTAAATGCAAAACCATTGGTAGATATTCGAAGAACACCATATCCACTTCTATTATGTGCATGGTGATCCATAAATTGTTCGTTGCTTTCACACCTGAACAATCACTGCAAACATCGAATTATGGGAATATGATGAAGAACCTTTCGAGGAACCCTTTTTGTTACCTGATCGGTTCAATATCTACTGATAAGACATTGCAGACATTCTGTTTTCGAAGCATGTTTTCCATAATATATAATATGTTCATCAGGACATGCATCTAGAGTTTGATAATCCATTCTAATGTATTTCATAATTGCATGCAAACCTCGATATGTGCAAGGTAAAATTTTAGACGATGGTAACAAAATATCACCTAACAATCTACAACATAAAAAATAACTAGTTAATGTAAGAATATTAATCGTAAAAATTGCATTCTTATTTT
>JASDQU010013211.1:126445-139089 GCA_032191745.1 Picea mariana
ATGAGATGAAACATATTACATACCTTGGGATCTGTGTCATACAAGTGTTCGACAAATTATTCATAACCTTTAAGTTCACTAGCCGCAATGTAGCAAAGAGAAGCTTTTCTCTTGATCCTTCATCAAGTCATTTATTTTCCTTTTCTAATAGAGGTTCATCATAAATACCAACATTTTCCCCATCCTCATCCGGCTGTGAAAACAAATCTTGAATCATTTAATTTGTCCCATCATCTTCTTCCATGAGATCCTCATTTGATTGGTCATGATGTTCGTCATCTTGTACAACATCATTTCTACTCATACTTTGTGCAATATTTCGCGGAAAGTTAGAGGGCAACTCTAACTTTATAATTACAAACAATCATGCAAAATTAGTGTATACTATGACAAACATTCGAACAATATATATATATATATATATATATATATATATAATTTTATATAAAATTGACAAAATAAAAAAATATAATGAATATATAGCTAATTATCATGGGACGATATTCATTCGATCCGCCATCAATGTGCCCATGTTTCCTACAAAGTTTTGTAGTTGTTGCTATTAAAATTCATACGGGACGTATGAGGCAACATTTTTCACAAGGGAAATAACATCTACCATCGCCCTTTTCACCCTCTTTACTTTTTTCCCCACCTCTAAGTACATTTGCGACATTCTTCTACACAAAAATACCCTTTCAGAATCGTCGTTGTTATAGCAAGATTGTCACAACATCTTTAAATCGTCAAATATTTATAGTCCAATTTTAGGTCACAATCGTCGCAATTGCGACGACTCTGGAGTAAAATATTTCTTCCTTTTTACCTATTTATTTGTCATTTTTAACGGTCACTTTTAACGTTAGGTCAGTCGTCGCTCTTGTGACAAACGCTTACCATATTAATTTAAACAAACTACATGCATCGTTCTTGCGATGAACATTGACCATATTAATTTAGTCAAAGTACATGCGTCGAGATAGCGACGAATACGGGATGGATTTAGAAAAATTGAAATTTTTCTCTTGAATGTTGCGACGAAAGAGTACTTTCGTCGCAAGTGGTCGTCACAAATTTTCAATATTTAGTAGTGTACCGATTTTTCTTTACGTCTAGGCACAATTTACCATACATCATTTTTCATGATGGACTGGTGTTCTTTTTTCATGGCTTCTTTCCATTGTTTCTTTTGAGATGCCTCTTTAAAAGTGGTGGGTTCTTCATCTAGAAAATTTGTCATACATGTTGCATAGATGGAGAATCTCTTAGGATTTTTTATTTTTCTGAAGGTGCCACTTGGGGATTTGAGTCTTTCTGGTTCTTGTAGAGTAGCTTCAAGCCAAGCTATACATTTCTTGGTTTTGGGTATAGTGTCTGAATCAATAGTCTCACATGGTTGCATCAAATGATCAAGTTATTTTGTTTCTTCATTCTGACTTTCTGAAAGACATGTTCTTTCTTCAGTAGGATCTTCATACTCTTCTTCTTCTATAGTTTCTTCTATGGATTTATTGAAATCCATCTTTTCATTGAAGGTTATGTCTCGACTGACTTCAATCTTATGTTGTTTCGAGATATAGATTCTACAGGCCTTGGATGATTCACTGTATCCCATGAATATGCCCTTCTTTCTCGAGGGTTCTAATTTATTCCTTTTATCCTTGGGAATGTGAAATTAAACAAGGCATCCAAAGATTCTTAAATGTTCCACATTAGGTTTATTTCCTGAGAAGGCTTCTTCTGGAGTCATATCCTTCAATATGAAATGATGACTTTTGTTCTAAACCTATATTATTGTCATGGATGCCTCTCCCCATAGATACTTATATAAACCTTGATTGTTCAATGGTTCCTTCACAGTTTTTTCAATAGATTTGTTCTTCCTTTTTTCTACACCATTTTGTTGAGGATTATGAGGAACAATTAGCTCCCTCCTAACCCCTGCCAATTTGTAAAAGGAAAAAAATTCCTTGGATGTATATTCTCCTCCATTATCTGTTCTAAAGGTCTTTATTTTTTTGTTTGTGAGGTTCTCTATATCTGCTTTGAATTATTGAAACTTGTTGAATACTTTGTCCTTTGTCTTCAAGAGATATAAACAAGTCTTTCTTCAATAATCATCTATGAATATTACATAGTAAAGAGAACCTCCTAGAGATTTGATTGGCATCATACCTCAAACACTTGAATGTATTAGATATAGGATTTCTTTAGATCTATTATTGCTTCTTGAGAATGGTTTCTTAACATTCTTACCAAGACCACATCCTTTGAAAATTCCTTTATATGTAGATTGTAGTTATGGTATTCCTTCAACCATATTTTTGAGGTAGGGTAGTGCTTGATAGTTGATATGATCATACCTTCTATGCCAAATTTCATTGGGATTGACTTCATCATGTATAAGGGATTCATCATTTTATTCTAGTAGTCTGTATAGTCTTCCTTCACTGGTTCCAATAACTCTGGCATTCTCTATGCTAGAGTATCTAGGCTAAGATAATACTTTTCCATCTACAAAGGCTATTCTGTCTTCTTTGTCTTCCAGGAAAGATATGGATACAAGATTATTTTCTAAACCATGTACATTTAAAACATTCCTCAAATGAACGTTGTTACCCGTTTTCAATTTGACGGAGGCTTGACCAATTCTTTCAACTGGGTAAGTGTTTTTGTCTATAGGTTCTACCTTGTACGATCTCTTCGTTTAATTTATATTAGAGAGTATGGCTTGATATCCTTTCATATGCCTGGAAGCTCCACTGTAAATTATCCACATGTCATCTTCAATAGTTCTTTTGAGTGTTGAGTAGTGTAGGTGATTTGTCTTTTCATTCATGACTTATGTTGATTGATAACTGGTTAGGATTTGACCCAAAATTTCATCCTTGATGTTTTTGCCTCCTAAGAGTGCCAAGAGGTGTGTTGGACTAAGGACACTAGAAAATATTCTCTTTGAGTAAGGTATTCCATCATAAGGTGGTAGATAAGGGTTTTATGGTTTTTGCAACTGCACCTGGTAGTAACCCTAGAGATAGTTCTTTAGAAACTGCACCTGCTAGAAACCCTCGCGACAATTCTTCAACGAGCTTGATAACCTTATGTATTATATTCCTTATAGTAGTTAGACTGAATGAAGGAGGTGTGGGACCATAACCTGTTATAATATTGGATGTGGTCATTTAACCATAGACAATATAGCAATATTTTCACCCAACCATAAGCACTAATGCCACCCCCGAGCACCTTGACCTTGGTAGAGAGAAGAATTTCCGGAAAAAAACCAATAGCTAACCAAGGCTAATGCACCAAGAAAAGATAACCAAAAACTGATTAGAGAGTCCAACCCAGAAAAACCGAAAATGTAGATTGCAGAACTACCGACAACAATTGCTCCCCAGACTTGCACACAACTGGCCTTTTGTAGTGCACACAAGTGTACTTCTGCATTTCTAATAATTCTGGCTAAAATGAAGACTAGCCTCCTATATTTATATTGGTTCTACTAGACTTCCTGGTCTGGATTCTCATTCTAGGTGCCAAATACTTAGTATATAATATTTTCTTTAGCCGAATTCTCTTCTAGGGTTATATCCAAATATTTTCTTTCTTCCAGAATATTCTAATCTTGTCAAAGGTCACAAATGGAGGTTAATACCTCTCGCAACCGTTATAATATCAACACATTGTACCACCATTATCAATGAGGATTTGAAAATTGGAAACATGGAAAACAAAACACTGGATCTCATCAATAAGCCTCCGATGAATAAAATTATGGGTGCTACCACTATCAATCAACACCAACACCACCCAATGTTTTATGTATCCCTTGAGATTCAATGCCCACAGGGCCGAAATATATGAGAGTGTATGAAGTGATAAGACGAGTTCCTCTGGTTCCATAGTGGTTACAACTAGATCTTCGACGTGATCACTTGGTGGAACCTCATCTAGGTTAGGAGTCTCATCTGATGGGATGTCTTCAGAAGGAGATGAAACAGATGCATCAATATGGAAGAACTTTTGTTCTCTACATTTATGCCTTCATGAATACTTTTCATCACAATAGTAGCAAAGTCCTTTCTTGCTACATTCTACCATTTTAGATGGAGATACCTTTTGGACCTTCAATGTTTATTTCAGAGATGGTTGAGCTTTGGGGCGAGGATGAGTGAGAAATGGAGCCTTCATGAGTGGGGTTTGAAGGATGGTCGCTTCGTCCTTTTATAATTGACATGCATACAACCAGGTAGTAGGATGATGCATGCTCACATGAGCCTAGATGGATTCCATTAAGCCACTTATAAAAAATTCAAGGTAAAATGCATCAGTTAATCTCTCAGTCCAGATAACAAACTGTTCAAATGTCGTGATGAAATATGTGACTAATCCTATTTGGTGCAACTTGGTGAGTCTACCAAAAAATGTGATTCCTTATCAAAACAGGCACAAACTTCTTTAGTGAACATGTTGCAAGTGGGTATACCTAGATAAAATTTATTATGCCACTACCACCACTTCCATCGTTCTTGATCAAGGTACAAAAACCCTACATGGAGTTTGGTCTCATCATCCCAAATATTGTGGAGGGAGAAGTATTGTTCCATTTGAGAGACCCACCCTGCTAGGTTGGATCCATCAAATTTATGCATGCCAAGTTTGGGAACCTATTCCAAGAGTGTGGAGAACCCCAATGGGAGTGGGAGGAGTGAGTATGCTCATACTGGGAATGTTGAGGGTCCTATGCATTGGAATCTACCTTCTTACCTTTTGTGAATGGTTGCATGGCTTCACGGATGGTTGCTTGGATTGCTCTAGGGAGGGAGTCATTTATTGTTGTTTGTATGGTAGCGGGGATGGATTCCATTCACGGTCCTAAGCTGGAAAAACTAGTATCTCAGTTTTCTTGGGTATAATATCGGGTGGTTGGCATGGTAGTGGATTAGGTAGTAAATGAGGTGTTGGGATGGAAATTGAGACCAAAAAAAGTGAGATGTACCAGGATGATCAGGACAAAGAGAGGATTCCAATGGGATAGGTGTCAAATAAGCGTATCTCAAAAAGGGGTGGGACTGGAGAGAAAAAAAAAAGGATTAAAAGTGAAGGTTAACACTACGATCAAAATGAAGAAATGGATGCAATGGACTAGGTTACAAATAATGGTGTTGACGGTACCCATAATTATTTTTTCTAAACGCTTGCGGAGTTATTCTTTAAGTTGAATAATACTACAATGATGAAATGGATAAATACTTAACATGACAAAATGTGTAGTAATTTCGCAACCAGAATGCAGGAGACACAATTGCATGGAAATAGATATTGTATGTTTTTGTTTATGTTTCTTTCCCAATGGTTAGGGTATCTACAGACAATGGTGTTCCATGTGCTATATCTCTCTGATATATGTGTGGGGTCCAACCATAGTAGTTAGCCCAATATCTATGGGCACCAACTAAGGAGGATAGACCGTGCCTTATCCATACTACCCAACTACACAGGTACTCGAGAGTATCTTCCCAAATATGTTTCTCGGTGGCACTATAGAAGTTAGGCGGTCGATTGATTTATCTATAGAGGTCTTCAAGATTTCTAGGTCGATCCATATATAGGTGTTGTTTGATGCGCTACCACTTGAAGGGGTATCGATAAGGGTTACAATGGTGGCCTACATTGTGTGCTTAATCACCACTTGTAGCTCCTTCGAGTATGAGTTCCTGACCATGTGTTTATGCATGGAACGATAGATCTCTGTATCTTAAAGATGTCAGAATACATATCTACCCTGAAAAAAAGGTTTTCCCACAAGCTCTGCCCAAGAAGGAGCGCTGATACCAATTGCAATATACCACATGGATAATAATATGCAGAACACAAATATTTAGCAAGAAGTAATGGAAAAAAAAATTATAGCTAGAACAATACCAGAATAACACTAGAAAGAGAACCTTTATTAGAAATAAAAATGTTCACTTACCTCTTCGAGGGGGGAACCTCCAACAAATAAGAGCTCCATTAAAATAAAATCCAACACAAGAATATCCAATGCCTCCTACTCTTATTTATACTAATTCTACCTTCTAAGGAAACTTCTAGAGGAAGATCTTTCTAGAAGAAAAAACTTCTATTAGGTCTTCTTACATTGACTTATTATCCTTTATTTAGTAGGCCTTATTAACTAATGTCAGCCTTTATTACATAGAAAACATATCCTACTAAATAATGAATGATGGAGAGGGGTTAGGATCAAATCCTAATATTATATCACATTGCAACATTACACAATTTGTTTACTAATTCAAAGGTACACCATAAATTGTGCTATTTTACAGTCAACCATTTTATTGTGGATAAGGGTTTTGAGAGTGCAAATTTTTTATGCAATAAAAATCATTTTTCTTACCAATGTGGATAACTTTGATCTAAAATTGATCTTTAAAATAGTTGGTTAAGTTTTAAGCATGAGTAATCTAGGTGGATATTGGTGGCCACCCACCTATTCCAACTGGCTCCTCGTGTCCATTTTTTGTTCAACACGTTATTTTGTACTACTTTGCAATTGTGAGTTCTACACTTATGGGGTTTTCTGAAGCCCCACACATCCTCCAAGTGGATACATGTGTCCTCTTGCCTAATCCAACTGGATTATTTTCTATGTTTTCATGTCAGCACATCTTGTTGTACTTCCAAGGCCGTTTTGGGGCCCTAAACGTTTTTTTTTTCCTCCCCACAATCAAACTATAGAAGGAGTCATATTTTGATGGTGGAATGTGTATCTCTCTAAAAGAAATTTACAACAGGGTATCACATGCCTAAAATGGAGGTCGTATGCAAAAGTTATGACCCTTGGAATTTGAGGTACCAAATTACACCAACTTACCCATAGGGCCCACATGAATTTTAGCCTTTCACCTTCTAGGGTTAGGTTTTTGGATGTATAGGGTTTTGGCATTCATGAGTAATATCAAAAATGCCTCTAGAGCCTCATTGTAATCCATTCTTCTTAGACGGATGTGTGTAGAAGCCACATCTATTCTCAGAGATAGCTACCACCATTCGAGAAATTGTTTCAGTTCTATAGTTTTCCAGTTTCAACCTATTTCATTATTTAATAGAAGATATTGTTCACTAGATATTTTAGTTATTCTTCATATCTCTATGTCCATCATATTCAGTCTTTTAATCAGTTCGTTCCGCTCCTAAATCTGGATCAGTGGTATCAGCTCCTAAATCTGGATCAATGGTATCAGAGTGGTCTGCTCTTCATTTATTTTTCTTCGTGCATGTCCCCGACAAGATCTGGGTACAAGAAGTTGGGACTCGAACCAATCGAGCCATTACAAGATTGGTTGCACCGAGCCCGACAACAACCCATGGGCGATGAAAATAAATATGATGAAGTAGGAGATCCTGTTAAAATGTTTCTCAAGGAATCCCTCACACAACAAAGGAACGAAATGATGGACAACTTCATGCAAATCCTTCGAGGACTTCCCATAGGAGAAGCATCTTCATCAAGCATCCATACAACCCTCTTCAAGGTACAAGTAAATTTTGATATTCCAATATTTGAAGGATTGATAGATGCAGATGATGTAGATAAATGGTTGAATCTTCTCGAAGGATATTTTTTGGTCCACAATTTTTTCGATAGGGAAAATATCACTTTTTCACTCCTTAAGGTCATTCCCCATGTTAAAGACTGGTGGGATACTTACTCTAAGAAAAGGGTCATGGAGGAATCTACAATGTTTGTGGTGGCCTCTACATGGGATTCCTTCAGGGATTCCATTAAAGAACAATACTACCCTGTTGAAAGATATGAGGACCAATACACTAGATGGACTACCCTACGTCAAGAAAGGGATCAAATAGTAACATATTCCACCAATATTTTCCATACCCTATGCACCAAATTGGGTATTAAAGACTTCGAGCATCATCTGGTGCTCAAATAATATGACTATTTTCAAAGACATATTCAAACAAAAATGGAGTTTCTTGGACATTGCCTCATTGGGCACAACTTATAGATATTCTGTCAAGATCGATCATAAATTGAAGCAGAAACAGTGAGAGTTTGGATATGCAAACCCCTCACAACCGAAGTAGGGAAAAGGTAGCCCTAACCCACATAGCAAGGGACCAAGTCAATATGGTCTCCCTTAGGACAACCAGTCCAAGTCACAACACAAGAAGGGAAATGAGAAGATGAAGAAGGACATGGGAAAATGGTGTGAGTACCATAAAATTCCTTGGCACAACATCGAAGAATGTTGCTCCAAGCAGTCCCTCATGGCCGAGTTGAAGGATTATGAGTCAGAGACCGGTTCTGATTCTGAGTCAAATATTTAAGAAGGGAAGTGGATTATCGATGTCGAACCCAGTTCCACTATCGCTATGACCAAATTCCAACTAAGCGAAGCAAAAGAACTAGAGGAAGGGGAATGCCTCTTTCACTCAAAAATGTGGGTCAAGGGGGCTCCAATTCATTTCATTGTCAACAATAGTAGTTAGAAGAACCTGATTTTAGCAAAGGTCATCAAGCGTTTGGACATTCTAATAACATCGCATTCATATCCCTACACCATCGGTTGACTTCGCCAATGAAGAGATCTTTGTGTCGTCCAACAATTTCGTCTTGCCTACAACATCAAGCCTTTCAAAAGTGAGGTATTGTGTGTATTTCTCCCCTTGAAGTTTTTGATGTTCTTTTAGTAAAACCATATTTGTGGAAGCATCATGTTGTATATGAGTCTAGACCCTACAATGTTATTATTACTTTGGGTAAACAATTGTACAGGATCCCAGAGGTAGCACTGCCTACTGCTATTTCTTTAATTTCTACTAAGAAATGAAGTAAGGTCATTTCAGAGACCAAGAAATCCTATTCTTTGTGATCCATTCTCACAGTAAGAATAAGGTCACCACAAAATCTGTGGCCTCTTTGCAACACCTCTCTTTGTAGAAGAAGAAAATGGATGAGATCATGGAAGAATACAAATACATATTTGTCTCACCTACAGGGGTACCGACACACTTCAAAGTGAAGCATCCAATTGATCTGACCCCTGATGCTCCTCTACCTAATGGACCAGTCTATCGATGCTCATTGATGGAGAATGATGAAATCAGGCTTCATATCTAAGAGATTCTTCAAAAGGGGAACATCAGGCCCAACTCCTCCCCTTGCAGAAGCCTAGTTGTACTGGTGCAGAAGAAGGATGAGACTTGGCAACTCTTCATTGATTACAGAGACTTAAACAAAATCACAGTCACAAAATGCTACCCCATTCCAGGTATTGATTACCTTCTTGAACAACTCAAGGGGGAAAAGATATTCAACAAGATTGACCTAAAGTCTGGCTACCACCAGGTTCCCATCGAACCAACTGATGTATGGAAGACAACATTCAAGTCTAAAGAAGGTATCTACGAATGGATAGTCATTCCCTTTGGATTAAAAAATGAACCAACCACTTTCATGAGGATGATGGATGATGTATTGAGACCCTTCACCAAATCCTTTGTGGTAGTATATTTGGATGGGATCCTCATCTTCAACAGAACATGGGAGGAGCACATGCAACATATTCAACAGGTTTTGAGCACTCTGCAACAGCACAAGCTATATGCCAACTTGGAAAAATTCTCTTTTGGAATGAGCATGGTCCAATAATTGGGCTACATTGTTGATGAGAATGGGGTATATGTTGATCCAGCTAAGAGCCAAGTCATATTTGACTAGCCATCCTCGATCTCACTGACCGAGCTTCAGAGATTTTTGGGACTAGCCAACTTCTACCAATAGTTTTTGTTGGGATTCTCCCATATTACATGGGCCCTCAACCAGGTGACCAAGGGTGGTGTTAGGGACAAGTTCATGTGAGGAAAGGAGTAATAACAAGAATTTGATGATCTGAAGCAGCGCTTGTGATTAGCTCTAGTACTCTCCTTTCCTGATCTACAACAGGCATTCAAGATTGATACTGATGCATTTGACTATGTTATGGGCATAGTTCTCACTCAACATAGGCATATAATGGCATACCATAGTGAGACACTCTCTGATACTGTCCAGAATTACCCTACCTATGAGAAGGAAATGTATTCCATTGTACAATCCTATCATCAATGGAAACATTACATTATGGGGAAAGAGACAATCATACACACTGACCACAAGCCTCTACAGTTCATATAGACATAGGGGAAATTGAAGAACAACCGCCATCATAAGTGGTCCACCTACTTGCATAAGTTCCATTTCAACATCAAGTATAATATATGTATCTCCAATTGTGTCGTTGACTTCCTTAGTTTGCCTCCTATGGCTTCAGTCACCACTGTGCTCCAATCCTATAGACATGAATCATCTGAGTGGCCCCAACTTTATCAGCAAGATTCAAAATTAACCACCACATATCATCTCTTGGGTACAGGTACAACTGTCATTGATTTTCACATTCATGATGGACTCTTATGCCACATGGTCCATCTCTATGTTCCTACAAACGAGCGTGCAAAGATGATTTGGGAAGCCCACTATAGTCGGGTGGCAGGACATTTTGGTGTAGAGAAAACTATGGTTGTTCTTCATAAAATTTTTATTGGATGGAAATTCGATAGGACGTCAGCAAATATATAAGATCTTGCACTGCCTATGCCATTGCCAAGCCCGCCATCAATAATAAAGGATTATACACCCCTCTTCCTATTCCCAAGAATCCTCGGGAATCCATCTCAATGGACTACATGTCTAGTTTTTCATCCACCAATAAAGGCAATGATTATGTGTTTGTGGTCGTTGATAAGTTTTCAAAGATGGCCATCCTCATAGCCTATAAAAAGAATGTCGTAGCGACAAATAATGCCAAGCTATTCTTCGAACGAGTGTGGGTCCAATTTGGGATACTATAGACCATCATCTCCAATCGAGACAGTAGTTTCATTGACATCTTTTGGTCGAGTCCCTAGTCTCTATTGGACACCAAGCTCACAAAATCCGCTGCTTTCCACCCCCAAACCGATTTCCAAACATAGTTCGTCAATCAGATGACTGTGCACATCCTGCGCATGTACAATTCTAAGCATCCACATACATGGGGTGAGAGTCTCCCATATGTCCAATATAATTATAACATGGCTCTTCATAGTTCCACCAGCCATAGCCCATTTTAGGTGGGTTTGGGATTCCAACCCTTCTGACCCATTGATGTTTCACTTCCTCTCTCCACTGCACATAAAGACTCTTCCCGTGATTAGTCTGTGATTAACAAAGCCTCCAGATTCATTGAGTGGATTCAGTTCATCTACCAATAGGTCTAGGAGATTTTTCAAAAGTCTAAAGCTAAGTACAAGTAGCGCCATGATCAACATAGGGTACCACACCGGTTTTAGGTTGGCGAAAAATTATGGTTACATTTACAGAAGGAGTGTCTCACCAACTCCCATCAGAAGCTTAACCCACTTCATTATGGGCCTTATACTGTCACCAAGGCTGTGGGTAGAAATGATTTTGAGGTCAACACTCCACCCTTCCTTGGCCTACATCCAGTATTCAATGTGGACCTCCTTTGGCCATATTTTCCCCCACTATTCGACACCTCCGAGATTGCAGAACAACTGATACCAACAGAGCTCAACCCTAACTGCATGGAACAAGCATCCACTGATCAGATAATGGGCACCAAGGTCAAGGGCACTCGCCAACAGTGGATGCGGCTTTAAGGGGTTGTCAAGGTAGGGCAACTCCTATACCAAGGCAAGTAGCTCACTCGGGGCCAAATCTAGTAGAATATTCCTCACCTAATGGGGGAAATCAACATAATGGAGACCATTTCTTCCTAAGGGGGGAGGATTGATCCAGGTGGATATTGGTGGCTACCCATCTATTCCAACTAGCTCCTTGTGTCCATTTTTTG
Organism: Picea mariana; assembly: GCA_032191745.1. NCBI lineage: Eukaryota > Viridiplantae > Streptophyta > Pinopsida > Pinales > Pinaceae > Picea > Picea mariana. The sequence continues at coordinate 138,373 of JASDQU010013211.1, forward strand.
TTCAACACATTCTTCTATACTACTTTGTAATTGTGAGTTATACACTTTTGGGGCTGTATAAAGCCCCACACATCCTCTAGGTGGATATGGGTGGTCTCTCGCCTAATCCAACTAGCTTATTTTGTATGTTTTCATGTCAACAAATCTTGTTGTACTTCCATGGCTATTTTGGGGCCCTAAACATTGTTTTTTTGGCTCGCCACAGTCAAATTATAGTTGAAAATTGGATTTGATAGTAGAATGTGTAGTTCTATGAAATACCTTTCCAACGGGCTATCACACGCCTAAAACGAAGGTTGCATGCAAAATTTATGACCCTTGGAAGTTGAGGTACCAAATTACACCAACTTACCCACAGGGCCCACATGACTTTTGGCATTTCACCTTCTAGGGTTAGGTTTTTGGATGTCTATGGTTTTGGAATTCATGAGTAATATAAAAAGAGCCTTTGGAGGCTCATTGTAATCCATTCTTCTCAGATGGATGCATGTAGTAGCCACATCTCTTCTCAGAGATAGCTACCACCAATCAAGCAATTGTTTCAGTTCTACAGTTTTACAGTTTCAACATATTTCATTTTTTAATAGACGATATTGTTCACTGGTGTTCAAGGATAAATTCATGAGTGCGGACACAGACCAATCTCCACAGATCCACCCGGATCTGGAACAAACCGTGACAGAATACTACTCTTTCCCTAGTTCTAAAGTGTTGAAT
>JASDQU010013212.1:0-23065 GCA_032191745.1 Picea mariana
AAGATGAATCATTATTATCTTATCATGGTTGATAAGGTGCACAAATGGATGAACTCCAAAGTGGTCCCCTTATGGTGAAAGCCCTCATGGGAAGACGCTTTACGGATTTGGTTATCCTAGAAGAACGGTTGGAGGACCCATGCTTGCATGTGGAATAATGAGATGAAGATCAATGAAGTTGTTGGTGAAACTATCCTATATGGATAGTGTTTGACATGCCATTTTCGGTGGTATGTGGAATGTCACATAACTCCTCACGGTTTAAGAGTTATGGCTCTACGAAGTTGAAGGACCCCCATATGATGGCTTGAAGCCCTAAAAGGTCAAAGAAGTCAAAGTGCTTGAAAAGAAGAAAACATCATTTAAATGATAAAGTAAAGTGACAAAATCAAGAAAGATTATTTAAATGATAAAATGAAGTGACAAAATCAGGAAGGAATATTTAAATGATAAAGTATTGGAGAACTTTCTATTCATGGAAAGTGGTTAACCCTAAAATAAGGAAAATAGGTTAAGTGACCTAGAAATGTGTTAAGTAACAAAAAAAAAGGTTAAGTGACCTAGAAGATGAAAGTATAAATAAGAATCTAGGATCTCTTGTAAAATGCACATTTAGTGAGAATCAATTTTGTGGATCAATGGAGAGCTTCTTGGTAATATATTTTGGAGTATTGATGGAGAGCTTCTTGTGAGAGCATCCTATTGGTGTGGATCTCTTAAGCATGATTGGAGATCTATTATGAGGAAGAGAGAGAGAGGAGGATCTCATGGATGCATCAAAGTTTCGGCAATATTGGAGATCTTGACGGCAAAAGTCTTGGATTCACAGAAACTGCTATTTTTTTTATGCCCAGGTGGGTTGTCTGTGTATAGGGTGCGTGTACACGCAGGTTGGCTGTGTATAGGGTGAGTGTACACATGGGTTGACTTTGTACAGGGAGCGTGAACTGAATAACCTCATGGAGATTTGTGTTTGAGCTGGTGTCAAGCTCTTGGATGATGAGGCAGGTTCTAGATCTGCATTCTATGGCCTCAAATCTATCACTAAGACACTGGTATGGTTACATTATTGTCTTGATAGATACTATTGTTTGATATGTTTTGAATGCTTAGGGCATTCTTGGTATGGCTTCTATGATGTGGCTCAGTTTGGTAGATTTGGTTGATGGAGTGAGCAGCACTTTTATGATTCAGTAGTGACATGATTGCTATGGTATACTAGCTATTTATACATGATTGAAATAGCATTCATATTGATTTGTTGTGAAGCATGAGCAAGCTATTGGAGAGCTTGGATGTGTTTTGATTGGTTGTGGGTCAGTTTGGAGAGTGGAAGACAGAAGAGAAAGTGATTGCAGGTTGCAGAGGATCTGAGCATGTGAAGAAAAGCAAAACCCTAGTTGCTAAGAAGCATAAGCTTGTTGCATTATACATTAGCCGCGTTCACACGTGGGCTGTAGTGAGCTAGAGTGCATGCACACGCGGGCTGCACTACTGACAGGTCATGTACCTGTTGACAAATTGATATCTGTTGAGGATTGTTGCCTCATCTTAGTTGGTGCTGAGAATGTAAGCTGAGTCTTGCATATAGAGTTGGTGCTCTTGTAGAGTTGTACTCTATTCAGTTGTTGCTGATAAACCCAAGGATTGTAGTCCATAATAAAAAGAAAATTGTACATACATCTTGGGTTCTTTGTGTCCATTTTGATGATGACTTGTTGATGATATATTGTTGATATATGTTGCTGATATATGCCTACATCTAACTGGTTATAAATGACAACAATGGATAATGAATAAATGTTGAATGCTAATTGATGAGTTTTGTGCAAGAGGAAAGTTTTGGGAGAAATAGCCCCACACTTATTCACCCTCCCTCTAAGTGTAGTAGGTGTGTCCAACAATTTAGTCTAGTTTAGGGTTAGCAAATGTTAGTAAAAGCTTCAAGGATAAAAGTTTAAGTGTTTGTTTGATCAATCAACACTTGCAAGTGGTAGATTAGTGCATTTTCAGGGTAATGGAGTCAATAATGGAAGTAACAAATATTAGAGGAAAAATAGCAATGATAATGTTATATCAAAGGGATGGATAGGATAAGAAAGGTGTTGGTATACCAAGGCCTAAAAAATCCCACTCTTAGAGAAAATTGTTAGAAAGTAAAAAAGGTTAGGCCCTAGCCATTTCTCTTTTCCTTGAACAAATTGTAATAAAATATGAAAATGGACATGGAAGTAGGGTTAGTAGAGTACTACAATGGTAGGGCTCTAGTATCTACTTAAATATGGGTGCCTTTCAAGAAGTTTTAACAAGTGGAAGACTATAAAGAAAAAGATAGTAACATATGTCTTTCTTCTAGGGTTTCAAGCAAACAATTTCATAATTTTAAATATGGAACAAGTAAAATTAACCATAATCATTCATTCGTAATAAAGAAATGCAGATTTTCCACTTACTTCACCAATAATAATCAAGCAAAAACCCTAGTTGAAGATCCTCCACATGAAAAATTTCCAAAGTACACCAAGAAATTCCTCCTCCAAGAAGTGTGCACCACTAAATTTCAGCCAATAACCCTTAAAGAGGGTTGAATTTCAGACCACCACTTGTGTGATGAGTGAATGATGAAAAAATATGAGAGTTTTATCTCTTATTTATACAATATCAATGACCTTTAATTATCTTTTAGGTCATAAAAGGCCGACATGGCCAAATTAAATAAAAAATCCAGTTTTTACATAAAATCAATAATTAAAACCCTAATTTCACTTTAGAGATGACGTCATGCCCTTCTAGGGTGACGTTAGACACCCAACATGGAATGTTAGGCCTCAAATGCAAAACGCTAGGCCTCCAAAGGCCTCAAATGCTTCCACACATGCCAAATAGCACCAAACCGTCCTCATAAATCCCAAACCTTAACTGGATGACATCAAGGGTCAACATGATGATGTCAGGGGCCTTCAAGGAAAAATATCATGGTAGAAGGGAAAGACCCCCCTAGGTCTAGACCTGTCAGAGTGTCTCGGGGAAAACATTCTTCTTCCTTCCTAGTGGCATCCTCTGGTGTCTCTCTACCCCTGGTTGAGGTCACAACATCTGTCTGCTGGGATTTCAGCCCCATGGAGGTCCGAGCTAATCATCTCCCCATATGTACCTGTCCACCGGGCATGGTCCTGTAGCAAAAACAAGTACGCCCTCCATGGGATCATAAGTCAAAAATATCATAGCAATTTCAATCACATCCAATAATCAAATTACCCAAACATGTGCATCAAATCCCCTTTACCCAGACAAATGCTCAAAGACATTATGCAGTTAACAAGACAGGCTTGGAGAGGGTCTCGGGATGTCCTATTGGGCTAATCCTCCTCAAGTTTGGGGTGTTTCCCAGGTGAACACCAATCTAGGTCATGTAAGTGTATGAAATGGTGCATGGGGAATGTTTAGGCAAAGGGTGCAGTGATAACAGGGAAATGTAGGTCTTGCCTATGGGTGCCTCTATAGAGGGCGAGTTTCACCTCGTCATGGATGTCATTGTTTCCTAGCCCATTCAATACCTTTGATTCTTTGTCTTATTGTTTTTTTTCTTTTTCAAGAGAATAGTTGGGGGACATCGTCTTGGCATGGTGACCAGTGGTGACAGAGCTACCCACAAGCACTTCGTGGAAATGAGAAGGTTGGCTTGTGATGAGACCCGCTTTCTCTTGGCTATTCCACCAAGAGCCACTACCCTGGTTTGGTGACCAGATAGATGGTAGTGTCATACCGCTATATGCCTATGGACCTAATAGGTCGGCTCATGATGAGACCTCCCATCCACCAACCAGACCTTGAGTTTTATTTTATCTTACGAGTCCCCTTTTCTTACTGAGAATCCCTTTATTTCTTTCTTGGGAATCCCTGGGTGAAGCATCTCAAAGGTTTTATTTTGGCTTTAACTCTTGCCAACTACTTTTACCCTCAAGGCCTTTATCCCCTTCTTCCACAAGGCAAAGTACAACCCTTACTAGTGTGGCAAACCCAATGCCCAAATCAAGGTAGGGGAATATGAGAGGGATAATGATGAAAAATGGTAAGTATGGAAGGAATGGACAATGACCTTTCAGAGACACACCTAGTGGCAACTCATCCAAAAGGGAATCAACTTACTAGGGAATTCTGTCACCCCCCCAGATATGAACAAGTTAAAGAGCATAATTTCCAAGAAAACGTTATGAAATAAAGGAGAGTTCAATGCAACATATTCAACTGCTTCAAAAATCAAAGTGACACATACCATGATACCCGGACTCATTACCTCATGGAGCAAGACGCACTGCTACTTCAGGACAAGGCTGGTGGGATGGATGTTGTTGTTGCTGATAGATGGGATGCACTGAAGAAAAGGTGGGCCCTCTGGGGCCAAGCTCAAGTCGTATGGCTCTCGGTACTCCATGTCTAGGACCTATGGGCCTCAAGACATAATCTCCTTAGTTATCCCTAGAATAGGGGATAACATATTTTATTGAAGAAAAAGTGTATATAGAACAACCACAAGGGTTTGAATCTGAAGATAGAAAGACTCATGTCTGCAAGTTGAAGAAAGCTCTGTACGGGTTGAAGCAAGCTCCTAGAGCTTGGTATGGAAAAATTGACAGTTTCCTGAGGAGCTTGAGCTTTACCAAGAGTAAAGTTGATTCTAACATTTACTTCAAGGTTATGAAAGATGATCTAGTGATATTTCTACTATATGTAGATGATTTATTTTTGACAGGAGAAGAAAAGCTCATCACAGATTGTAAGAAGAAGCTTGCTGCAAAATTTGAAATGAAAGACCTAGTCCTGATGCATTATTTCTTAGGTATTGAAGTTTGGCAGAGCCCAGAGAAGATCTTCCTTAACCAAGGGAAGTATGCAGTTGAAATACTGAAGAGATTTGACATGTTGGAATGTAAAGCCATGAACACACCCATGGAAACAAAGTTGAATCTCATGGTTGATACTTCATCAAAACTAGTTGACGCTACTCTATATAGACAGATTATTGGTTCGTTGATGTATCTAACGAATACCAAGACAGATATATGCTTTGTTGTGAACACCTTGAGTCAGTATCTGGTGGAGCCCATACGTATTCACCTTGTAGTTGCAAAACATGTGATGATATACCTTAAGGGTACGTTGGATTATGGTCTCTGTTATACTGGAGATCATGAATTCATAATGTATGGTTATACTGATTCAGATTGGGCTGGAAGTGCTTCTGATAGAAAGATAACTTCAGGATGTTGTTTCAGTCTAGGGTCAGCCATGAATTCATGGCAGAGCACGAAGCAATCCAGTATTGCTCTCAGCGTGACAGAAGCGGAATACATTGTTGCATGTTCCACCAGTTTTGAAGCCATATGGATTCGGAAGTTGTTGACAAGTCTATTCGATTTGGATATGGAAGCCACCGTGATTCTATGTGATAACGAGAGTTGCACAAAGATGATGGAGAACCCATTGTTCCATGATAAGTCAAAGCACATAGAGATTCGATATCACTACATTCGTGATATGGTGCATAGGGGAGTTGTAAAGCTCCAATATGTTGGCACAGATGAGCAGGTTGTAGATGTGTTTGTTAGATTTTCAATGAGCTATGGCTCTTGTATCCTGTTTAAATTTTCTGTTTAACTATTACTTGAACCATAACTACTGCAGCAAACTAAGATCGCAAGAAGAATAACCATGCACAAGAACACAAGAAGTATCATGGGAAACCCTTCTCGACAAGGGAAGAAAACCCAGCCAATCCTTTGCTATATTCCTCAAGAGAAAGACCTCCCACACCATTACCAAACCTAGCACACAAGAGGGTGTTGTAATTCTCATAATTTCATACAACAACTTATGAAATCATGAGATGACACAATGATATGTGTATTTCCTCAATGGGGATTCACCTTTATTTATATAAGACTTGTTACATCAAATGATGTGTCTTTTGGCACAATAGGGCTGACCTCAATAAATCAAAATATAATTAATATTTACCATATTAATTATTATCTTTTATATTAATTATCTTTTACATTAAAGTGGGGTTGACCTGTACCCTTTACATTACAATTACGGTTCCAGGTAAGTCTGACTCTTGAACAATATAGAAAGGGATCTCATACACCCAGTAGTGCTCAGCCACTAGGGGCACATCCATAGGGATGTACATATCTTTGGCTCACTGCATTACATAGAAGAACCACTTCTTCACTAGTGCTCAGCCACTAGGATCATGTTCACCAGTGCTTGTCCACAGGCAAGTCCACTCAATAGATCTTCTTTCCCACTGCATTACACAGGAGAGTCATCTGGAGTTTCTCATCAACTCTCTACTCAGAGGAGGCTAATACATCATCTTCATTTCTATCTCATGACGATGCACCCAACACTTTGGGATTTCACACGTTCACCTTGTGTTCAGCTACAGGCACATCCAACTCTTCATATTTCCTTTCTCACTGCGTTACACAGGAGAATCATCTAGAGTTCTTCTCAACTCTTGTAAGGAGGAGGCCATCTCTAAGTTCCAGCTCTTTCTCAGATAGGAACCACACACCCATCTCAGGGGCTCTCTCTCAAGTTTGTGTCCTGGAGAATTTCTCACACGGCTGTAATCATCAACAATGTTGACCAATCCTATGTCCCATGTGAAGTTTGAATACTTCTGAGACAAGCTTGGTATAGTCCGAAAGGACCTCCCTCAAAAGGGGGAGTGATGTTGATGATGCCATGGTATCCTGACCAACAACGTGTAGCTCCATTAGGATTTTATATCCTAGGGGATTGATCATCCCTAGACAGATCCTAAAGGTCCAGTAAGGATTGTCTGTCAGAGTACATGTGCATGTATATGTTAGTTGTGGTCAGTAGTGGTAACTCTGTTCGGATTTTATATCCTAGGGAATCTTTTGATTCATGGGCAGATCCCGAAGGTCTAGTAAGGACAGTCTATCAAAGTACCACGTGGAAGCTCCATTGGGATTTTATATCCTAGAAAATCTTATAATTCCTAGGCAGATCCCGAAGGTCCGATAAGGACGATCTGTCATAGTACCAAAATATGTTGTTGTTGCACTTGCCTCATTCTGTTGCCATATGATGATGATGTTTTTATCTTAGCCTCACGCTAATGATGTTGTTGTTTCAACCTCGTGTTGTTGTTGATGATGTTGTATCATCCTCATGTTATTATTGATGATGTTGTATCAACCTCTGCAATGTCCCCACTTTGTGACATCATCACAGTACAGAGATTTATGATGACCAGAGTAGCCAGATGAATGTTATAGCGAGTACAGGGGTATTTGAGAGGCATTGTGGGGTCCATCTTGCATTGATCATCATATTCCATCATTATGAGCCATTCCACATAGGTTGTCTTTGGTTTCATTGCATTCCAACGATTTCCATGATTTTGACTATTTTGAGCTATAAGTTAATTGAAACCACTGCAAAGGTCATTTTGGGCACATTACTTGGAGGAACCTCTCAGTGTAATAGCTCATTGGAATCGGGAGGAGCAACACTACAGGATGGGATGGCTAGAAGTGACTTTCAATGGCCAAGGAATCCACAAGGAGAGATACGGAGCTTTTTAGAGGTAAAAAGGTTAATTAATTAATTAAAGTGATTTAATTAATTAATTAAATATTAATAAAATAAAAGTCACTTTGGAAGGACAAGGTGAGCCAAAAAGTATAAAAGGAAGGCAAGGGCCTCTACTCTATCATTCATGTATGTTTATCTTTTGTATTTTGGGCTTTTATCTAGTGAGCCCAACATTGGGGGTTTTGAGGGTTTTGACTTAATAAACCCTAGAGGACGATTCGATGGTGAAATATTCCACCTAACTTGTCCCAAGCTTGGTCTCGGAGATGCAATACGTGCCCACACCATTCTAGTTCTAGATATACTCAGTTGCAAGGGGATTCTACATCAGTTTCATATGCAGATAGAGAGAGGGTGCACCAGTTGAGGGTTTCCAGCAAGAGGGGCACACCATCCATTGAGGGAGGATTCATTCTAGCTGAGGAGAAGTGATTTCGGGAATTCCAGGTATTGGGTTTTCCTTGCAGGTGTCCTAGCATTATTCTTGGTGGTTTCCAGAGGCATTTCAGTGGCAGGTTATTTGTATTGACAGTGGGACAATTTCCCAAAAGGAAGGCGCACCATTATTTAGAGGGTAGCTAGATCTAAGGATCTAGCAGGTATTTTGATGATTTGAGCACTTGGGTATTCATTGTCAGGCCCTGATCTATCATTATAATGGATTGGTGGAGTTGTTGGAGGTCTCTAGGAGAGAGGCCGAATTATTAGGGTTTCAGTCATCCAGTGGGGCGCACCATTCAGTGGAGGAGTTCAGATCTACAGGGTTTGAGAGAGATCTTGGAGATTTTGGCACCTGGGTTGTTCTTTCCATCCCCCGATATGTTGTTTGGCATCTTTCTTGAGGTGATTAGACATCTTTGGCACCAGGGCCGAATTGTTGAGGAGTTTCAGCTATCCAGCAGGACGTGGAATTGGTATTCATCTCTTATCCAGCCTTTGGAGGCTTATTTTGTATTATCGGGAGTTTTTGTAACAACTCTATTATCTATTTTCATAGCCATCTATTGAGCATTCCAGATCGGCATCTCCATTGTAGCAGGTTCTTCTATCTTATGAATAAAAGAAGATTTGAGATGTTTTGGCGTGTCTATCATATTGCATATGGTTGAGGTATGTTCCATGATTGTATCTTCTTGTCTATGGCTGCAAACATTCATATAAACACATCAGTAAACCCTAAGGCCGAAATCAAGAGGCCATTCAGCGAGTAAACACATATAAACAAGTAGGACAACAAAGTGTTTGGCGAAATACCTCACTCAGAAAAAGTTTTAAAAGACACCCAAAACCATGATGATCCTTGCATAATGGCTTGGGATCATTACAGTGGTATCAGGGCTTAGATTCCTACCAGCCAGTGGGAATTAGCACATACATACAGAGAGATGGATAGGATGTGCCTTGAGATATCATGTTTGGAGATCATGTATCACAGCCTTAGCGAGGAAACTAAGGCTATAATAACCTTTCCACAGTATGCAGCCTATAGAAATCCCCATTGGAGCAAAGAGGATATTTTACATGGGATCATCATGGCAGATAGGAAGAGAAAAGAAGCAGTTAGATGGTGGGAAGAACAGAGAAACCCCACGCCCAGTAGGAGCACACGACCTTGCCACTATTGCAAGGGGTCGTGGGAACCTGATCATAGGTGTAGGGATCAAAAGCACACTATTGAGGCACACCATGACAGGGAAGATGAGGTGTGTGTGGATGGAGCGATAGATGTGGATTCACAGCAGTCGGATGATGACAGCGACTCTGGCACAGAGGCTAGCGATAGTGACTCTACCTCAGAGGATAGTGATGATGACTCTTGCACAGAGGCTAGTGATGCTTGCACGCTTGAGGAGGATGATGACCCTTTTGTAGTGGATAGGCAACTGGATGGACAGAATGATAGCACCAGTGTCTCAGCAGACATGTCACATACCATTGATAACCTTACGCCTCAACAAAGTGGTGACACTAGCGAGGAGTCACACATGTTAGCACCTAGAGATGATGAGCTTCCTATGGGGGCCGTGACACATCTGTCACCTGTTCAGACACCCATGATAGCCACATCACATGAGGATATCAGTGGCACGTCAGGTATGATGGATGAGCCTAGTGTGAGGGATGCACACCATGGACAGGTAGACCCACAGATCCAGGAGGAGGTACAAGACATATAGGTAGTTGACGTCACACATACAGGGAAGCCAGAGGAGATGGAGTCACAGCTATTGGAGACTCCATTGGTTGAGCAGATTGCAGAGGCTGACAGGTTGATGGATCACTTACTTCCAGAATCGGCTTGCATTGATGAGGATGCACTCTTTAATATTCAGTATGACCATAGCATGTGTCTAGACACAACTATATGGGATCCAGGCGCAAAAGATAGTAGCAGGTTGAGTGCACAGGAGGATATAGCTGCTCATACAGGGTACAGTGTGATTTAGGGGGAGATAGCATCTAGTGATGTGGTGCAGTGGCATACAAGAATACCCAACAACACAGTAGACGGTGGACAGTTCAACACGTCATCTTATGCAGAGGGTTTTTTGGGGATTCCAGAGTTGACACTAGCAATGAGGGGTCTGAGATGGCACCTCAGCATGACCATGATCAGGAGTCACACCACTTAGCAGCACAGTTGAGAGTTAGTGAGGCTATGATCATGGCAGCCACTAGACGTATTGATGACATGCGTGCAGTGATGGCAGATTACTATTGGAGAGCATCAGTGGCACAGGGTAGCTCAGATGGAGGATTTTCCATAGATGATTTTCACACTCTCAGGAAGAGAGTGTCTATGATGAGGACTGACTACCAGCAGTTGTTGACAGACAGGGATTATCTACTGAGGGTTGGTGAGATGTATCATGAGGCTCTGAGGGAGTGGGATTTGGAGATGGACCGACTCACTCAGGAGTTGGAGGTCACTCRATGATTCTTGAGAGGCACACAGACCACCCTTCAAGAATCAGAGTCTAGGACAGATGAATCTATTGAGGAGATCCATCAGAGATCCACTTCATCTGTCTTAGTGGACACTCAGATGTATCAGTCAGTCACGTTGATAGAGGATGTTGATGATCTAGCAGAGGAGCACCAGTTGATGGAGGACACTTCCATTTGTGTCTTGGGAGTGGTTGATCTCCATATAGAGGTTGATCCAGCAGTACGCCCAGTATCTATGATGCAGCATGAGTCTACGGGAGATGACATGAGTATGTCGGAGCATACAGTGATGAGTGATAGCTCACAGAGACATGTCGAGATGTATGATGGGATTCAGAGGGATGTATTGACTTGCATGGAGGAGACACACTTAGGGGAGTATGCATATTTCACTCTTTTACAGCAACCCATAGTTATGAGTGAGAACCTTCACCAGATCAGCAGTCGCATGAGGAGAGATAGATAGTGGCTCAGAGCATGGAGAGTGCCTAGGCCGAGGCCACCTGACATGAGTACCTTTACGGCGTCTAGTCGGGGAGAGAGGGATCGTCATAAGAAGCCAGTTGAGACTTGGTGTGTGAGAGAGAGCATCATGGGGCAGGTGGTAGCAGATGAGCACATAGGGCTTATGACAGTGATCAGTCTCACACAGGAGCAGTTAGAGGAGATTGGAAGTGATAAACTTCCAAGTTTTCCATGGGACACAGGAGTCCATTTTGTCAGCATGATGTTCATGTTGACCCAGGTTGCACCAGAGAGCCACACACTCCACCTTGGTTTGGTTTGGAGTGGGTCTACAGGTACGTGTCCTATGGGGCGAGACCTTTCCTTCCGCTTGATCATCATGATAGGGCATGGAGATGTTTGGACAGGTACTTCTTCTACAGAGGTGTCTTCACTGATACAGTTTCTGGACAACAGGTCCAATGGTCACAGGTATTTCAGCTGGAGGACCCAGGAGAGGAGGATTCAGAATGTATGCAGGGGGCAGAAGTCATGGTCAGAGTAGTGCAGTGTCAGCATGAGGATCTTCGACAGAGGTTAGCATGGGACCCAGGGATTGCAGGATTGAGCAGTTCATTGACCGACAGGGGAGAGTGGACCATTGCAAGGGAAAGTTATTCTAACTTTCCATTGATCTTCAGTGTTGAGAGGAGTGCATTGCTTGAAGGTGCCTCACGAAGGTCTCGCATCACCTCGGTCGAGCATCAGCATGTGCAGTTGATGGAGGCTGTGTGGATCTTGGTAGAGACTAGGAGGATGGACTCACTCCGGGATGAGGACATGTATCAGGTACAGGAGACTCACGGAGTTGGTGTATTTCAGGATTATGCATCCCAGGGGCTAGCAGTTCATGACTTGATATGGGACCTGTTATCGCACAGTTTGTAGCTAGGTCAAAAGGCTAAAGGATAAAAGCCAAACTGGCGTAACAGGAACCTTCGCCACCCAATGTCACCTCAATGGGGAGGTTCTTTCTGTTTAGGGAGGTTAGCCCAAGGGAGACGTCCCTGGCAACCTGGAGTTTTGAAGAGGCTAAAGTATAAGAATCAAGGCAAAGTTTCCTCCTCACAGGTTACCACCGAAAGTCAGATAATCCGGCTAATCAGCCAATAAATGAAGTGTATGCCCAAATGAAAACACCTGCCAGGAACAAGACAACAACAATACAATATATATATATATATGCAGGCTATCACTCAGTGGGTTAGTACTTCATATGACTATCTGACAATAATATATAAGCAATGAAATAATAGATATTGATGACTTCAACGTTTTGTCAATGTAGCAATATAAGAATATCAATTCACCAATAGTTATTGAGATGATGCAACAAACAACATATCCAATAAACCATTCACTCAATAAATTCTTTTCACCATCATCTAATTGCCTATATTCAACATTTGCTGCGTCAAAATGAGATAACCAACTGTGACGTCAGCCTAATTAAGGTTAGTTTGTTAGTTAGGGTTTCAAGAATTAAAGTTTTGAGAGTTTGTTTTGGACACAATGACCTCAACGTTGTGTGCCTAAGATTAGTGCCTGAGGGTATATGGAGTCATTTAAGAAGAGGACACAAGGTTGAAGGGATAATAGGCTAAAGACAAGAGGGAAGAGTTCTAGAGTGCTGCAACGGCAAGGCCCTAGAATCAAAACCCTAGGGGAAAAAGGCTCACTCTGGTGTTGCTTAAGCAAGGCCTCGTGCTCTTTCCTCCTTCTTTAGGTCAAACTTGGCAAACGGCTAGCATAAGAAGAGGGTTAAAACAAGAGGATTTAATCAGGGAGAGTGTTGTAAAGACAAGGCTCTATCACTAAACCCTAAAAGATGGACGGCCCTAGGTGTAGATAACCTAGGCCTAGGACGTCACCCTCCTTTTAACCGTTAAAATCAAAACTATCTTAAGGGAAGAAGTTAGATGAGTGTAGAAAAGGCTAGGCTCTATCTTCCTCCTTCAATGGATGAATATCTCTCTCTAAGGGGACATATGACAAGGACCTACTTGTGTGCTTGTCACCTAGGGTTTTAAAATCAACAAATTTATAAATTAATGCAAGAATACTAATCTACAACCATTCAATCAAGAAGTTTTGCAGGAAAAACACTTACATATCATGAAGAAAAGCATGTGCAAACCCTAGTTGTAAACCTTCCTCAAGAGAAATGCCAAAATATGCCAAGAAAAGCCTCCCATCAACAAGTGCACCTCACTTTCAAAGATAAAATACCCAATAAGGGCGCAAAAATCAGACCTCACAAGTGTGAGTTGTTGTGTTATGTCCAAATGAGGGAAAAACATCCTCAATATATAGCATCTCATGACATTTAATTTAAAATTAGGTCATTAAAAATAGCCAACAAGGCTAATAACCAAAATTGTATTGTTTTTACATTAAATGTTAAATCAAAACCCTAAATAAGCAAAAGATGAGACGTCAAGCCCTCCCAAGGGAGACGTTAGGCCCTTTTGGGGCCAGTGCAGCATCCAGAAACCAAACGTTAGCCCTCCTTGGGCTCTTCCAAGCTACCACACGTGCCAACAACCCTATCCATCTTCCATACGCTCATGATGATGTCACAAACCTCCTGGTGGCGTCCTGGGTCATATGGGGCCAACGTTTCACTGCAAGTGGGTCAATCCCCTAGGTCTGGCTCAGCCAAGGTGTCCCTGATGGACATCCTTCTTCTTCTCATGTGAAAAAGATCGGTCAAACACTGTCCTGTCTCTGCCCCTGATGGGGTCCCAACAACCATTTGATGGGATCTTCAGCCCCATGGAGGTCCGAACAAATCATCTCCCCATGTGTACCGGTCCAACTGGTACATGTTCGTCGAGCATGGTCCTGCACATCAAAAACTTTTCCCTCCATGGGCTCATTAGTCACAGGGATCATAGCAATGTCAATCATATTTCATCATCAATTTTATCAAATGCATGCATAAAACCCCTGATACATCATCCAATAGCTCAAAGACATTACAATGACCTACTATACAAAGCCAAAGAAAAAGACAAAATACTCTATTGGACCAACATCCATAGGAGAAAAAAATCTTTCAGAGGATATCATCCAAGCCATGTAATACGAGGTGATGTGGTTAAGGGATTTCCAGACATACGGGTAGAGTGAAAGACAGGGGTGATATTACCTGTGGGTGCCTTTGCAGAAGGTGAGTTGTACCCGTCATGGATGCAATTCTTTCAAAGCCCTTATTTCCTTTATTTTTTCTTTTCTTTATTGTTTTTTCTTATTTATTTCAAGGTCTAACTAGAGGACCACTGCCTTGGCGTGGTGACCAGAGCTGATAGTGTTACCCACAAGCACTTTCACAGAGATGATAAGGTTGGCTCGTTATGAGACCCCCTTTCCCTTGGTCATGCAACCAAAGGTCACTGCCCTGGTGTGGTAACCAGATGATGGCAATGTCATACTACTAGGTACCCATGAACATAATGGATTGGCTCGTGATGAGACCCCCCGTCCTCTTGGCTAGGTCTTATTTTGTTATTGTTCTTCGGGTCCCTCTTATTTCTTGCTGAGAGGATTTTTATTTCCTTCTCGGGGATCCCTGGGCGAGGCATCTCTAGGTTTCATTTTTTATGGCTTTTATCTTTTACTAGCTTCTTTTACCTTCTGGGCCTTTAGCCCCTTCTTCCCACGAGATAAGGTGTAACCCCACAAACAGATCATCCTAATGTCCGGACTAGGGGAATGGGGCAGATGAGCGAGAGATAAGATGTAAGAGTGATGATATGATGGGAGCGGACGATGGCCCTTCAAAATCCCCAGTGACAAACCAAAACCTATGGATACAAGCTTGCTAGGGTACCCTGTCAATCCCTCCAACCATGGTCAAGTGGGTTAATGTAAGATCCAAGCAGTCGTCAGAAATAAAAGGAATTTGATGCATATATCTAAAGGTTATGATGATCAAATACAACACATACCATGATACCTGGACCAATTACCTCATGGAGCAAGAGTCTTCTCCGATATAGGTCCAAACCGAAGGTGATGGGTGTTGTTGTTGCTGACAAGACAAGTCTGATAAATAGAAGAAAGATGGGCCCTCCAGGGCCATGCTCAGGTCAATCCTTCTCTCGGTACTCCATGTCTAGGACCTGTGAGCCTCAAGACATGATCTCCTAGTTATCCCTAGAAATCGGGGATAACATCTGTCTCCAACTCGGGGACATGTGCTCACCGTAGAGCACATGAGAACCTCAGCATCTCTGGCATAACCTGCAGACCTGCTCAGACTCGAAAAGGGCATCAATAACAAAGGTGGGGTGGTATTGCCACCCCGCATATATGTATATATAACTGAAATAAAACAATCAATATGCAAGTGAGAAAGCAAATTAGCATGAAATGCAAATGGTATAATACATGGAAAAATGCCTACCTAACTATTCCTTACCTGTGGAGTCAGGTCCCACCACCTTGGTGGGGTTTGAGTAGTTGCCCGCTGATGGGTAATGGGCGCCTTCTCCCTTCCAAAGTGGACAAATAGTATGAGTTATCAACTGATTCCATTTCGACTTTGAAGGGTCCGAGCCATGATTGCGTACTTCCTTTTACATTAGTTGGCTCTCCTTTCTGAGTATCCCACATCCATATAAAATCTCCCTCCTTGTATTTTCTGATTTTGTGTTTGGTCGTTCCCTGAACAACCCTGGTGTATTGTACCGAGGGAGGCGGGTGGGCTTCTGCTGTAAAAACTTCTTGTTGGGATGGGTGGATCTGCACGTCATCTTCATCATTTTTCCTTTTTAATATCTTCACTGTCCCAACTTATTTTTTCTGAAATTCATCTAGGAGTTGTCTGTATTCTTCGTTCTTGGGCCATTCGATCTGATCAAAGTCTTCTTCTGTTGCAAAGGGCATGTCTTCCGGAGAATATTCTTGAAGAGTTTGTATCACATCTTCCTGCGCTTTATCATCATTTATGGGAGGAACAATATCATGTACATGATTCCCAGTTATTGGTACATTGAGTAGGCATCCCGTCATTCTGTCCTTCAAAGGTAATCGTAAGAAGGTGAGGTCCATCTCAAGGGACCCGCCTATCATTGCACCAAACTTCCTAGATAACAACATCCCCCACACATCCAGGACATCAACCACTATAATATCTATGTGGACTGTCTTCTCGGGGTATTCCTTTAAGTGTACTTTAACATTTTCAACCACCCCATGTGTGAGTATTGCTTTAGATTCGAAACCACACACATTCATGTAAGGCCTAGTGACCTTCAAACCCATTTTTTGCATGACTTTAAGAGACATCATATTGGCACCAACACCTGTATCTAGCATGTAATTGTTAAGGTATTTGTTGTTCATTGTTAAAGTCATGAAGAAGGGAGGGTTTTCACCATACTCGACCCTGAAATGATCAACTTGCAACATAATAGGGGGGTCCATAGGTTCAGTTGATCCTGAAAAGAAGGTATCAAAGCGTTCTTTAATGGATGTGATCTTGATTGTTTCTCTTAGGGGAACGCTCACATGCATTTTTTATAAAGCCCCTTCAAAGTCAAAGTTAAGGTCAACCTTACTAGTCTTGGATGTCTTAGGAAGAAGAACCTCAAGAGGCGGGGTCTTTGGTTGATCAGCAATAGGTTGTTACGGATTCTTTCTCCTGTATACTTGAACTTCCTGCTTCTTTAGCTTTTCTCGTGATTCCTGGTCCAAGTTGTTTATTATTGCCATCCTTGCTGATCTTGTTGCTTCCTTCATGGCGTGTTGATGTTCTATATCTGTGATATTTATCTGAGGAAGATTCATGAAGCAGTCCAAATTGTTGACTTGTTGTTGGCCAGCGTTATAAGGACATTCATGCTCCCAATGTGCTTCACTGCACTCCAGGCACCAAGGGTTTTCATCCACAACGTTTGTAGGGGCCAAGGTATTTGGAACTTCGTTTTCATTCTTTGGCTTGTAAAATTGATTCCCTTTCTGGAACTTCCCTTTGAACGGAGGTCTAGGTGCTTGGATCTGAGATTTTTCAAGTCTGACAATCTGGTTCATCATCTCTTCTTGATTTTTTATGATGCCATCCATGGAGGCTTGTAACTTGGCGATACTGGTGGATAGATCTAAAGTAGGCTCAACATTGTGAACTATCTTTAGTTTAGTGTCTACTCTCCCCCTAGGGTTAGCAAAGGGCTCAATCTTAGATGAAAGGAAGTTCCCTTCTATCTTGGTGGCGAGCTCTTGGGCTTCTTGAATGGACTGGGGGTTTTTGTCTCTAAGAAGATACCCTAGTTGGCCATTGAAAGATCTAGTATAAACATGAACAAGGTAATCATCTTTCGGGTGATGGATCGTGGGAATTCTTTGGAGCAACGTATCGAATCTGGTGTGAAATTCCCGAATGGATTCATTTTCATACTTGGCAAGGCTATTTAATCGAGTGAGCAACATGTTAGGGTCTTCTTTGATACTCCACCTTTTGAGAAAGGCCTCTTCAAGTCTATCCATGGTATTGATGCTTCCATCAGGAAGATTGAGATACCAACGCCTTGAGGCATCATAAAGAGTAGCAGAGAATAACTTCATAACCAAGTCTTCAGCATCATCACTTATGGGGTGAAGCTGAAAGAATGCCCAAAAGTTACTCATATGCTCTTCGGCACTGGTAGCATCAATACCGGTAAATTTGGGCAACCACTTCTCGTACTTGGGTGGCATCTGCCTAGGGTAGCCTGGTATGGTTGACATGTCTAACGGTTTGAAAAGGGTAGATGACCATTGTCTTTGATTATTAACTGAGTTTGTTGTAGCAGTCTGGGAGCTAGACATGTTTGCTAAAGGAAGTCTCTTTCCAAAAAGTGACTTGACAACAGGCGAATTCAAGGGAGGCTTCCTTCTGAAAGATAAAGGAGGGTTATTGAATCTCCTTCTGGTTTGTGGAGTCGCCAGATAGTTTTCCTAAAACTATCAAAGAAAAGGGGAATAAAAGCTTTGTGGAGTCGCCAGCTAAGCTTGTAAGAGAAAGGTCTTTGAGGCAAGGCTTACCAAAATATTTGTCGTTGAGGAAGATTGACTCAATGTTCCCTGACAGTGGTGCCAAAATGTTATCGCACAATTTGTAGCTAGGTCAAAAGGCTAAAGGATAAAGGCCAAACTGACGTAACAGGAACCTTCCCCACCCAATGTCACCTCAATGGGGAGGTTCTTTCTGTTTAGGGAGGTTAGCCCAAGGGAGACGTCCCTGGCAACCCGGAGTTTTGAAGAGGCTAAAGTATAAGAATCAAGGCAAAGTTTCCTCCTCACAGGTTACAACCGAAAGTCAAATAATCCGACTAATCAGCCAATAAATGAAGTGTATGCCCAAATGAAAACACCTGCCAGGAACAAGACAACAACAATACAATATATATATGCAGGCTATCACTCAGTGGGTTAGTACTTCATATGACTATCTGACAATAATAATAATAATAATAATAATAATAATCTATTTTTAAGGTCACGGCCAAGCCAACACACCAAATTGGTGTATGAGACCCCCTTGTTTGTGGGACAAGGGACCCCCCTCCGCCCAACGATTTGACTGGTAAAGTCTACGAAGGTATACATGCCCTACCCCCGTCTGGATTTGAACCTGTGACCTCTTAAGAGGAAACACATGTTCTTAACCATTAGGCCCACTCAGGCTGTATAATATATAAGCAATGAAACAATAGATATTGATGACTTCAACGTTTTGTCAATGTAGCAATATAAGAATATCAATTCACCAATAGCTATTAAGATGATGCAGCAAACAACATATCCAATCAACCATTCACTCAATAAATGCTTTTAACCATCATCTAATTGACTATATTCAACATTTGCTGCGTCAAAATGAGATAACCAACTGTGACGTCAGCCTAATTAGGGTTAGTTTGTTAGTTAGGGTTTCAAGAATTAAAGTTTTGAGAGTTTGTTTTGGACACTATGACCTCAACGTTGTGTGCCTAAGATCAGTGCCTGAGGGTATATGGAGTCATTTAAGAAAAGGACGCAAGGTTGAAGGGATAATAGGCTAAAGACAAGAGGGAAGAGTTCTAGAGTGTTGCAATGGTAGGGCCCTAGAATCAAAACTCTAGGGGAAAAAGGCTCACTCTGGTGTTGCTTAAGCAAGGCCTCGTGCTCTTTCCTCCTTCTTTAGGTCAAACTTGGCAAATGGCTAGCATAAGAGGGTTAAAACAAGAGGATTTAATGAGGGAGAGTGTTGTAAAGACAAGGCTCTATCACTAAACCCTAAAAGATGGATGGCCCTAGGTGTAGATAACCTAGGCCTAGGACGTCACCCTCCTTTTAACCTTTAAAATCAAAACTAGCTTAAGGGAAGAAGTTAGATGGGTGTAGCAAAGGCTAGGCTCTATCTTCCTCCTTCAATGGTTGAATATCTCTATCTAAGGGGACATATGACAACGACCTACTTGTGTGCTTGTCACCTAGGGTTTTAAAATCAGCAGATTTTTTAAATTAATGCAAGAATACTAACCTACAACCATTCAATCAAGAAGTTTTGTAGGAAAAACACTTACATATCATGAAGAAAAGCATGTGCAAACCCTAGTTGTAAACCTTCCTCAAGAGAAATGCCAAAATATGCCAAGAAAAGCCTCCCATCAACAAGTGTGCCTCACTTTCAAAGATCAAATACCCAATAAGGGCGCAAAAATCAGACCTCACAAGCGTGAGTTGTTGTGTTATGTCCAAATGAGGGAAAAACATCCTCAATATATAGCATCTCATGACCTTTAATTTAAAATTAGGTCATTAAAAATAGCCGACAAGGCTAATAACCAAAATCGTACTATTTTTAGATTAAATGTTAAATCAAAACCCTAAATGAGCAAAAGATGAGACGTCAAGCCCTCATGAGGGAGACGTTAGGCCCTTTTGGGGTCAGTACAGCATCCAAAAACCAAACGTTAGCCCTCCTTGGGATCTTCCAAGCTGCCACACGTGCCAGCAACCCTATCCATCTACCGTATGCTCATGATGATGTCACAAGCCTCCTGGTGGCGTCCTGGGTCATCTAGGGCCAATGTTTCACTGCAAGTGGGTCAATCCCCCTAGGTCTGGCTCAGCCAAGGTGTCCCTGATGGACGTCCTTCTTCTTCTCATGTGCAAAAGATCGATCAAACACTATCCCGTCTCTACCCCTGATGGGGTCCCAACAACCATCTGATGGACTCTTCAGCCCCATGGAGGTCCGAACTAATCATCTCCCCATGTGTATCGGTCCAACTGGTACCCGTCCGTCGGGCATGGTCCTTCACATCAAAAAAATCGCCCTCCATGGGCTCATTAGTCACAGGGATCATAGCAATGTCAATCATATTTCATCATCAATTTTATCAAATGCATGCATAAAACCCCTGATACATCATCCAATAGCTCAAAGACATTACAATGACCTACTATACAAAGTCGAAGAAAAAGACAAAATACTCTTTTGGGCCAGCATCCATAGGAGAAAGAAAGATTTCGGAGGATATCATCCAAGCCATGTAATACGAGGTGATGTGGTCAAGGGATGTCCAGACATACGGGTAGAGTGAAAGACAGGGGTGATATTACCTGTGGGTGCCTTTATAGAAGGTGAGTTGTACCCGTCATGGGTGCAATTCTTTCCAAGCCCTTATTGCCTTTATTTTTTCTTTTCTTTATTGCTTTTTTTTATTTATTTCAATGTCTAACTAGAGGACATTGCCTTGGCGTGGTGACCAGAGCTGACAGTGTTACCCACAAGCACTTTCACAGAGATGATAAGGTTGGCTCGTGATGAGACCCCCTTTCTCTTGGTCATGCAACCAAAGGTCACTGCCCTGGCGTGGTAACCAGATGATGGCAATGTCATATTGCTAGGTACCCATGAACATAATGGACTGGCTCATGATGAGACCCCCCATCCTCTTGGCTAGGTCTTGTTTTGTTATTTTTCTTCGGGTCCCTCTTGTTTCTTGCTGAGAGGCTTTTTATTGCCTTCTCGGGGATCCCTGGGCGAGGCATNACCAGATTCTTTTACCTTCTGGGTCTTTAGCCCCTTCTTCCCACGAGATAAGGTGTAACCCCACAAATAGATCATCCTAATGTCCGGACTAGGGGAATGGGGCAGATGAGCGGGAGATAAGATGTAAGAGTGATGATATGATGGGAGCGGACGATGGCCCTTCAAAATCCCCAGTGACAAACCAAAACCTATGGGTACAAGCTTGCTAGGGTACCCTGTCAATCCCCCCAACCATGGTCAAGTGGGTTAATGTAAGATCCAAGCAGTCGCCAGAAATAAAAGGAATTTGATGCATATATCTAAAGGTTATGATGATCAAATACAACAAATACCATGATACCTGGGCCAATTACCTCATGGAGCAAGAGTCTTCTCCGATACAGGTCCAAACTGAAGGTGATGGGGTGTTGCTGCTGCTGACAGGACAAGTCTGATGAAAGAGAAGAAAGATGGGCCCTCCAGGGCCATGCTCAAGTCAATCCTACTCTTGGTACTCCATGTCTAGGACCTGTGGGCCTCGAGACATGATCTCCTAGTTATCCCTAGAAATCGGGGATAACAGGACCCAGGGGCAGCATGTGTGATTGTTCATCTTTGGATGGGTTCTACTATGTAACCCACAGATGGACATGGGATCCTGGCATTATACTTGAGCGGATTCGGTTATTTCTTGAGGACAAGCAATTTTCTAGCAGGGAGGACTATAATGTCCCCACTTTGGGACATCATCACAGTATAGAGATTTATGATGACCAGAGTAGCCAGATGGAAGTTATAGCGAGTACAGGGGTATTTGAGAGGCATTGTGGGGTCCAACTTGCATTGATCATCATATTCCATCATTATGAGCCATTCCGCACAGGTTGGCTTTGGTTTCGTTGCATTCCGATGATTTCCATGATTTTGACTATTTTGAGCTATAAGTAATTGAAACCACTGCAGAGGTCATTTTGGGCACATTACTTGGAGGAACCTCTCAGTGTAATAGCTCATTGGAATCGGGAGGAGCAACACTACATGATGGGATGGTTAGAAGTGACTTTTAGTGGCCAATGAAGCCACAAGGAGAGATAAGGAGCTTTTCAGAGGTAAAAAGGTTAATTTATTAATTAAAGTGATTTAATTAATTAATTAAATATTAATAAAATGGAAGTCACTTTGGAGGGACAAGGTGAGCGAAAAAGTATAAAAGGAAGGCAAGGGCCTCTACTCTATCATTCATGTATGTTTATCTTTTGGATTTCTGGCTTTTAGCTAGTGAGCCCAACATTGGGGGTTTTGAGGGTTTTGACTTAATAAACCCTAGAGGACGATTCAGTGGTGAAAGATTCCACCTAACTTGTCCCAAGCTTGGTCTCAAAGATGCAATATGCTCCCACATCATTCTAGTTCTAGATCTACTCAGTTGCAAGGGGATTCTACATCAGTTTCATGTGTAGATAGAGAAAGGACGCACCAGTTGAGGGTTTCCAGCAAAAGGGGTGCACCATCCATTGAGGGAGGATTCATTCTAGCTGAGGAGAAGTGATTTCAGGAATTCCAAGTATTGGGTTTTCCTTGCAGGTGTCCTAGAATCATTCTTGGTGGTTTCCGAAGGCATTTCAGTGGCAGGTTATTTGTATTGACAGTGGGACGATTTCCCAAGAGGAGGGCACACCATTATTTGGAGGGTAGCTAGATTGATGCAGGAGCATCTACACGTCATCAAGCGAGCCAGCGCGCACGGAGAAAGAAACTACAGCTGGACAGTACCAGCACACACATTTTGAAATGCTTTGGAGACTGTTGCGCCGTCGTTTGGAGGAGGCATTCAAAGCGAGCGCAGTTGTATTGTATTAGCAGATAGGAAGGCATTTATTTGAATTAATGCTGTTAGATAGGAATTAACTGTAGATTAGACAGTTTTAGCTTTAGAGAGGGAAAACCGGAGTATAGACACCCTCTCATGTATCATTG
>JASDQU010013212.1:23092-39555 GCA_032191745.1 Picea mariana
GATTCTCATTCACGCATACAGGAGCCAGAGAGAACAGAGCTGAGAAAGAGAGCCTGTGAAGAAACCCCATGTACAGTTATTGAATTAATAGGAAGAGCCTGATTCAATTACCATGGATGTGTTTGACACTTTTGTGTTGCTGTTGTTATGCTTTTGTTTACTTGCTTCATTTTATGCGTATCTGTTGTATGCTGCATATGTGATTGCTTATCAGGTTAGGAACCTGAGAGAATGAGTTTCAATTGTTCCTCTGCTGGAGCCGTGAGATTCCTGCATCAAGTGCAGTCGAATACCTCCGCATAGAGTGCGTCGAGGCGGCTAAGTAGTAGGACCTTGGTTTCTCTTTTCCCAGAGTTGGGTTGAGTATTCGAGCCGTGCAGGTGAATGCAGGTCGAGGTCGAGCCTCAGTCACAGACTGAGAAGGAGAGCGTTGAGACCCGGTCGAAAGCGTGAAGCGTCAGAGCCCAGGAGAACTTCAACACTTGGAGAGTGGTTGAAGGTTGAAGGGTGAGCAGAGCGCACGAAGGACCTCTGAAGGCGTTGGAAGACAAAGCTCAGAAGGGATAGCCCTTTTGACTCCTTGGAATTTTGATTCAGAAGAGGCCGCATAGGGAAAAGGTGGTGGAGCAGAGGACACTGCGTAGAGGAAGAGAATCGGCGACTTGAAATACTCGGCGGTTTCACGAGATTCCGCGGATCGTCAGATCCGGAAGAAGCTGCGAGGAGTTTAAGCTGCGGGTGCACGGAGGAACCATTCCCAGCGCACATCGGCAAATCGGGGCTGCGGGACAAGAATCCCATGCACTTCGAAATCGCGAAAGGCGATTTCCCGATTTGATCGAGACCGTCGATTCAGGCGCGGACAGGTGGCCCGAATCCGGAGTATCGAGGTTTCGGCACTCGGGGTTTCCAAACGTGGGAGTTTGGAGTTGTGGATCCGCGAGTCGCGAAGTCCCGACGTGACGTGGCAGTGTGGGACCCGGACGTCAGTGGGAGCTGCGCGGAGGCATATCGGCATATCGGTACTCGGGGGTTTGAAAGGCGCGCCTAAAGACCCGCGAGTCCGCGAAACCCGACTTCCCGAGTTTTCAAAAGGGAAGATTCCCGAGAAGACTGTGGGTGATAGAACTCCCGAGGAGGGGTTGGAAGAGCATCGACTCTTCGGGCCGTGGAGCGAGAAGGTCCTGGTGGAGCGACCGCCGGCTGGGAGTGCGGGGTTGCCGTCATAGATCTAAGGATCAAGCAGGTATTTTGATGATTTGAGTACTTGGGTATTCATTGCTGGGCCCCGATCTATACCTGGGTTGTTCTTGCCATCACCTGATCTGTTATTTGGTATCTTTCTTGAGATGATTAGACATCTTTGGCACCAAGGATGAATTGTTGAGGAGCTTCAACTATCCAGCAGGACGTGGCATTGGTCTTCATCTCTTATCCAGCCTTTGGAGGCTTATTTTGTATTATCAGGAGCTTTTGTAGCAACGCTATTATCTATTTTCATAGCCATCTGTTGAGCATTCCAGATTGGCATCTCCATTGTAGCAAGTTCTTCTATCTTATGAATAAAAGAAGATTTGAGATGTTTTGGCTTGTCTATCATATTGCATATGGTTGAGGTATGTTCCATGATTGTATCTTCTTGTTTATTGCTGCAAACATTCATATAAACACATCAATAAACCCTAAGGCCGAAATCAAGAGGCCATTCAGCAAGTAAACACATCTAAACAAGTAGGACAACAAAGTGTTTGACGAAATACCTCACTCAGAAAAAGTTTTAAAAGACACCCAAAACCGTGATGATCCTTGCATAATGGCTTGGGATCATTACAACCTTGTGTTGTTGATGATGTTGGTGTATTAACCTCATACTGTTGATGATAGTGTTGGTGATATTGTTGCTTTAGTGTTATGTTAATTGATGTTGATGCAGATGATAATGATGATGTTACTCCAACTCCATGTTGTGAACGATAATGTTATTGATGATGAGAAAAACTTCTAATGATTTGTAGATATGTCAATCAATGTTCCATATGTTGATGAGGTTGTTTCCCTCTCTCTCTCCTGATGATGTTGTATTGGGTTATGTCAGTAGAATACCCTTCTCGTTAAGGGGGAGTGTTGAAATATTGTAACGTCAAATAATATTCTAATTATAATTGAGTTATTATCTTATAGATCAAATCCCCTTTTATGGATTGACCATGCCGGGCCTTGTATAAGACCAAATCCCCTTTTGTGGATTGGTCAAACCATAGTTATATGGTGGTGTTTGTAAAGTCAGCGCCTGGGATTTAATAAAGTGGTTTTAACCACTATTGGGAGAAGTCATCCCTACTTGATGAAGAGACATAACCCTAGCGCCTCCTCAACTAGTATTTATAAGTGAGGAGGACGCCTCATTTGTTCACTCACTCACTCACACTTCTAGTGTGCATATTTTGAAGGTAGCTGCAGTTGCAAGAAGAAGGAGAGAGAGGCGCATGCCCAGTCCTAGTCTTTTCTTGGTGGTTTTGTCTTAGGTCTTGGCATTGTATTGGCAATCTATTATTGAGAAAGTTTTTGGTGGGTTTTCTCCCCCATGAGGGTTTCCCAGGATAAAATGTTGTATACCTTGTGATTGTGTTTCTTTAAGTGATCCTACTTTTGTTGTTATGCTCTAGTAAATTGAAAAGAACTTAATAACAGCTCAAAATTAACATATTTTTCTAGAAAAATAGCATACCATTGTTAGAAAAACTCAAATTTCACATAGTTATTCACAATTTCTATAAATAAAAATTGTATCAATTTCCTGTGTTTCATCTTTTTACACCGTATTCAAATTCATTGTAAAAGTACCTTGAATAATCCCTCCAAGTTAATAGATTGGTGTTTTCTTTATGTTTGCATTGCCACTAACACGTCATGAAAGACCATCATTAGCTTGCACTCACCTTGAAGTGTATTGGATGTAAAGGCCATGATCACCTAGGCCATGGAGAAGAAGCAGGATAAGCAACAAGACATCCTATACACCATCCGAATTTTTGAAGGAAAATTCAAGGTGTGCAAAGTTGTCTTTGACATCAAGAGCATAGTCACTCTAATGGATGAAAAGAAGAAGGGGAAGTGGAAGATGGAGAGCTTGACGGGTTTTGTGGGTACACAATCCCACCCAATAGAAATTAACGAGGACACTCAGCCATCCAAGACAGCTCAGGAGCAAGAAAGCGACGAAGATGTGATTTTGGAATTGGCTAAAGGAGATTCCACCTCCCCCTCTTGCTTAATACTGGTTAGACTTGTTATGTTTGGTTTTATTTTACTGTTATGGGTGATTATGAGTTGTTATGGTGTCTTTTTTGTTGGATATAAACCTCTATTAATGAAGTATAATCTGAAGAGTACGACCAGCTATAATAGTAGCACACTGATATAAGCTTTGGTTTCCTCATAAGGCCTGTGAACAAACATATTTGTCTCTTTTTATATCTTTTTGTATATAATGTGAAAAATCGATACACTTTCTAACTTTAAAAGATTACATGAAAAAATAAAAATAAAAATAAAATGGAAAACAAATAAAAGATTTTGTAATAATATAAATATTAAAAACAAACTAAAATTACTAAATCATACAAAGATTAGAATTAATATAAGAATATTAAAATTGATTACCATATTGATATTAATCACATTATTAGTATTAATAATAATATGGATTTTAATAACAAATATTAGAAACAATATTAACATATGAGTAATAATAATATTAATATCCAAATTAATTAATATTAATATTAATATTAATATTTAAAATAATAAAAAAGTTAGAAACAAAATTAAAATAATATAAATAAAAGATTTTGTAATAATATAAATATTAAAAACAAACTAAAATTACTAAATCATACAAAGATTAGAATTAATATAAAAAAATTAGTAAAAAACAATATAAGAATATTAAAATTGATTACCATATTGATATTAATCACATTATTAGTATTAATAATAATATGGATTTTAATAACAAATATTAGAAACAATATTAACATATGAGTAATAATAATATTAATATCCAAATTAATTAATATTAATATTAATATTAATATTTAAAATAATAAAAAAGTTAGAAACAAAATTAAAATAATATAAATAAAAGATTTTGTAATAATATAAATATTAAAAACAAACTAAAATTACTAAATCATACAAAGATTAGAATTAATATAAAAAAATTAGTAAAAAACAATATAAGAATATTAAAATTGATTACCATATTGATATTAATCACATTATTAGTATTAATAATAATATGGATTTTAATAACAAATATTAGAAACAATATTAACATATGAGTAATAATAATATTAATATCCAAATTAATTAATATTAATATTAATATTAATATTTAAAATAATAAAAAAGTTAGAAACAAAATTATAAAAAGAAGAATAAAAGATTAAAGTTAAATGAATAATTGAATGAATAGTTAATAACAAACCTAAAATACACCTATAAAGAAAAGAATTAATAACCATATAAATGTAAATAGCAATATTAATATACACATATAAAGAAAAGAATTAATAACCATATAAATGTAAATAGCAATATTAATATAGATACCAATACTAAAATTGATATCAATAATGAAAGTTAAAATTAAATAATTATTAATAACAAACATAAGGTGAAAGTATAAAGAAAAGATATGAATTACTAACAATATAAATATAAATGTGAATAATAATATTAAAATTAATAGAAATAAAAATATTAATATTAAAATAAATATTAGTATCAGTAACCATATTAATATTAAAAACAAAATTAGCCCCCCGGGGGGCAGCTCAATTGGCAAGTGTCGTGATATCGCGTGTTATGTACGATGAGGTTCCAAGTTCAAATCCCCCCGACTTACCCGTGCCTGCGATAGGGGCATACGTATGGCACCTGGAGGTTATAGTGGACCCGCCCGCGAATACAAGACCGGCCCAGTTTAATATTAATAAAAGGATTAGATTAATAGTAAAAGATTTAAAACAAAATAAATAAATAAAATTGGATAACAAGAAAGTAAAGTTAAATAGAAGGAAAGAGTATGAAAGCTAAAGGCAAAACAACAACAAAAACAAAACGACACTAGCGATTATAGATGCCACTGTCAACGATCCCTGTTAAGATGTTAGTTTTATGGAGAATAAGAAACCAGTTTATACTAACCTCCCAACCATTATTCTTATTAAAATTAAAAAGATGCTTAATAATTTTAATAGTTTCTCTAAACTTACACCTAGAATAGTTATCCTCCTTAACATCTACCTTAATATGTTCAAGAAGACATAATTGACATAATTCAGTTGTTCTTTGAAGATATAATTATCAACATCTTATACTAATATTTTATATAATTATCAACATCTTATATTAATATTACTAATATTTTATATAGATGCTTGTGCATTTGACTCTCAAATTATGCTCACAAAGTTAAGGACCATTAAAATTACTTAATAATCTATTAAAAAAAACTTGCCATTTGAATTATTTAATCATCTATTTGTACCAAAACATCCACATCTAAAACATGTGAAGAATGTATAAAAGTGTTTAAATAAAAAGTAGAGCCTTTCACACGTACATGATTAATCTTGCATTTGGAACTTTACCACTCCTGTGTTTCTTTCATTCTATTGAGCCATCTTGTAAGATGATCACCCTATAACTTATTGAGCCATCTTCTAAATAAGACGTTTATTTTCTATATAAGGCGTTCTATAGTGGGCTGGGCTTCACACAGACACTTGGATTTAATGCACACTTTTCTCTCATTCTATTGAGCCGTCTTGTAAGATGATCCCTAAAACTTATTGAGGCATCTTCTAAATAAGAGGTTTATTTTCTATATAAGACGTTCTATAGTGGGCTGGGCTTCAGACAGACACTTGGATTTAATGCACACTTAGGTAATTCGATTATCATGAAAAACCTTTACAAAAGATCGTTTCTCCTCGCACACAATTCATGATCTTAAATAGAGAAAGGAAACCAACAAAGAACTTTGCCTTGAACAAGCTATAAAAGGTAAATCTGTGCTTGTGCAACAAAGTAATGTAAGTTTATATCAGTCTAGAAAACTCATTTTTTCCCCAGAAGTGGTTGTGTAAGCCCATCTAATGTCTTTCCAGTGTCAACATTTTCTGCCAAAACGGAATCTTCGACTGAGCTTTGCTGGCTTGGGCCAGCTATTTGCTGTCCTCGTCGTCCATGTCCCCCCTGAGAAAGCAAACAAAATTAAACTATCGTCAATCTTCATAGTACATGAAAGCAAGTTTTACATGGAAGAACCAACATTGGATAGCTGCCTGGCTATATGCCCTCCCTCACTACGAACCTATCCCGCCATCAATGTCTAACATCATAAGTATAAAAACCCTAGACATAAGAATTATATGCATTGACTTACTCCTATCTTCTGAGCAATGGCACGGAGGATAGAAGGAGAACGCGCGACGACGGATGCTGCTACTGTTGCTGCAACACGGACCCTGAAAAAACATGCAAAATCTCATACTATTTTTACCCCAACTAATAATTATCAACAAAACATATAAAGTATCATAATTATAGAAGTTTTTGGTTGCGTGGGTACTTTCGGAAAGAAGTATACAAAGCTAAAACAAAAGGAATAAGCAAGAGATGATTATGCAATCCAAATAATAGGGTCATGAAACTACAAAATAACCCCCCAAAAAAAGAATAAAGCATATACATTTCCAATGGGAATTCTATCATTTAACAGTAATAGAGATGTTAGGAATAGATAAGTCACAAAACAAAAATGACAACTAGAAATACAATTGGACATATTTTTATTAGCTCGTTAATAACATCATACATGGGTACCAGGGACTTATTAAATTTAAAAAAAATGATTATATAACCCCCATAGTCGATTTCCTACTAATTCGATACCTCAAAGGGATGGTAAAATGGGAAAAAACAAAAAGCAACTAAGGAGACCAACAATCACGCTTTATTATCTAAGCGATTGGAAATGGGGGTTTCGTGAGATCTTGGTATGTCAAGCTAAAGCCCTTTGTGAGGTTTGATTTTGTTGAAATATTACAGATGGATATCTAACCAACTGGAAATTGCATTTTGTTCTTATTTCTCAATAAGATAGTGGCGGTTGGTATTATGCGAGAAGCTGAATTGTTTCAGCTCAATCCCTTTGATGTACATATAAGTATCTATTGTGAATAATAAAAACTCACAGCTACAATTTTATTGTGCATATATTTTATTTGTCTCTCTCTCTTTGTTTTCTACAGCTGCAATTTTCCCAATCTTTAACATGGTATCTGATGCAGCAGGAATCCAACCCTTGCCATCAGAGTCCATTTGCAACATAACATTTATTGATTTGTGCATAATTGGAATCACAACTACCATAATGCTTCTTCCTCGTTGCTACATTTCCCTATCTTGTCTACTTGATCATGCCATGTAATGTCCCTTTCCAAATAGGAGCTCCAGAGAGGAGGCTAAATGGTCTAAACAGCCCCGTTAGACTATAGCCAGGGCCACACAGGGGTAAAAAGGGTTATTAGAGGTCATTCCAGTGAAAGGTGTTATAATCAGAAAATGGCATTGAGCTAAAAGTGTCTAAAAGCGCTTTTAAGCCAACTTGAGCTAAAATTAGAAGTCAACAGCAAAGTAGGGTTTTGGACAGCTATAAGAGAAGGTTCAGCGACCTAATTCATCATTATGCAGATTTTGACTTGTCATTAAGGAGAGGTGCATTTCAGGAGAGATAGTTCAATGGATTCCAGGAGGAATACACCAGTAGTTGATTTCGGTGTTAAGAGACACACCCTAGTCACCGGGGAGATCACACAAGTCTTCCATCAGTCTTCAGCAGCAATTCTACAGGATTCAGCAGCATGGGCGCACTTGTTCAGGGAGAGGGCGCAACTTCTGAGGAGGTTTAGTGGATCGACTTGTTCCATTCAAGGAGAGTTCAGAGATTCCTCTTCGACCCAGTTGAGAGGAAGGCAAGGCGCATCTTTCGCTAGGTTTCTCGTCAGATTTCGATGGGGGAATCATCTGGGGTGCATTTTCCAGACATTGAGAGTGTGGCACTTGGGGAGGACACATTCGGGGTTCTCGAGCGATCATCAGATTAGATCCAGGGAAACCCTTGTGACATTTCACAGTAGATCAGGGCAATCAGTTTGAGACACATATCAGCCGATTCTGACGGTGGAATCACTAGGGCGCAGTTTTCCAATAGCAGAGAGGCGCATTCCCCCAGGGAGATTCATCTGAGGTCCAGACACACCAGCAAAGGGGCCAGTCAGTCACCAGGACTGAGAGGGACAACAGTGCGCATTGTTTGGGGAAGTTTCTAGGCCGATCCGAGAGGTCTAGCCACCAGGGCGAACTTTCCAGACTTCCAGCAGTTGTCGTACGAGCTACCGGAGTTCACAACAGATCTTCATCTCTTCCATTGCATTCCACAACATTCTTCTAGTATCGGGTATTATTGTTTTAGTTGCTATTGTATTCCGGCTAAGATCCTTTTGTCATTTGATCTAGCCGAGTGATTTATTTTACTCAGTTGCATTTGGCATTGTACTTGCAGAGATATCATAATATAAGATTTGCAGTCTTTTGTTTCATTTATTATCTATATGATCAATTATATGTTGTAACAATGAATTATCTACAATAGACATATCAGATTAGTAGTATTTCCCAGACTAGCCAAGTGAGGAACTTTACAGTGGTATCAGAGCTTTAGTCATGCCAGCCTATGATTGAAGACAATGAGTGCAGCAGAGGACCCAGGGGGCCATGAGCACGTAGGTGACGAATATGTCACTTACAACAAACTTAAGGAGGGAAGACCTAGACCTGATTTTCCCCCTTTTCCTCCTAGCTCAAAGGAAGAGAAAGAGGCACAGAGGGAAGCAGAGAGAAGGGCAGAGCGTGAGGCTGCGCATGAGGCAGAGAGGATGTTAGGAGACATATATGAGAGACCAAAGGGCAGTGGCAAGGCCCCCATGAACCCAGAGGCATCCTTCATGCAAGTACTCGACAATTTGGTAGTCAATTAGTAGGCCATAACTCAGTTCTTGGCATAGATGGCTAATAGATTGGCTATAGTGGGCACCCCAGGCACACAAGCCCCACATGCAGCATAGGGGAACTCAGGGGCAAGAAGTAGATGCTAGTCTCGTACTCGCACATACACCTCTTCGAGTAGGATTCCCAGGCCATTGTTCCCCAGTTTCTAGAGGGCACCACCAGCAGTAGCACAACAGCCGATAGCACAGAGGCCGCCCCCTCAGACAAAGGGCATTGCAGAGTACAAGAAGGAGTATGCAGCATTGGGCCATGACTTCCATCAGGACATGAACCCGGTCGAGTATTGTGGACTTAGACTCAGGAAACACCCAAGAGAGCCATAGAGAGGAGGACAACAGCAACAACAGGGGCATAACATTGATTTCATCCGGAAAGTTGGTAAACTCACCATACCTTCCTTTGACGGATCGTCCAAATGCACCGCCAGAGCTTGGGTACAAAAGCTAGACACATACTACAAGCTCAACCATATGACCAAGACAGAGGCCATCAGTTTCGCTACCCTACACTTGGAGGGTGAGGCACACGAGTGGTGGCATCATGGATTGGTGACATTAGGTCAAAGTCACATCACCTCTTATAGGGAGTTCACAGAGACTCATGGATAGGTTTGACAGGAGGGATCCCAAGATCCACTTCAGGGATCTAGCCTAGTTGAGATAAAATGGCACAACAGAGGCATTGGTCACGTTGTTTCGGCGATTAGCAGTGGCAGTGACAGATATATCAGAGCCCATGCTGATCATGTTATTCACAGAGGGACTCACAAAGCCCTTGAAAGGATGGATGAAGGCATATAGGCCTCACACCTTGCAGGATGCCATCTTACGCACTCGATATTTGGCAGACTATATGCCAAAGACTAAACCATTTTCCAAACCCTTCGTACCACAGAAGGACCGAGACAGGAAACCATTCCAGAGAGAATGGAAGGGCAAGGAGAAGTTGGATGATGAGACGAGGCGAGAGCTTATGAGGAAGAATCTTTGCTTCAGCTGTAGAGACCCTTGGGTCCTAGGCCAGAGGTGCATGGACAAGGGAGAGATTCATTATATTGAGGTGGCAGCAGACAGTGTGGACAGTGAGGAGGAGGAGCATGACAGTGGATCCACTAGCTCAGAGGAGGAGTCAGCACAGGCAGAGGAGCAGCCTCCCCGTAGACCACCGACACTGGTAGGGACCCACCCATCGGTAGTTCCACAGCCTCCTGAGAAGGCTAACAGACGGAAACCAATAAAGGGAGAAGTCATAGAGAACCTTTCTGGTGTTCCCAGGTATGATACCCTCCAGATCAGAGGGACTATTTAGGGACAACGGGAAATCGCCCTGATAGATGGTGGGGCCACCCACAACTTCATTGATGCTTCATTGGTATCAAGATGGGCACTTCGGACAGAGGAGTTTGAGGGGTTTGATGTTGCAGTAGTGGATGGCCATACAATGGAGTGTCTAGATAGAGTTCCGGACTTGGAGGTAAAGTTAGGCAATGACACCGTGAGAGACACATTTTATGTGGTTGACCTAGCTAACACAAATGTAGTATTAGGAGTCCAGTGGTTGATCACATTGAGAAAAATCACCACTAGCTACCAAACCTTAGAGATGGGGTTCAGAGACAGTGACAGGAAGAGGGTTGTTCTGAGGGGCATGTCGACAGGAGCACCCAGGACAGTTTTGGCCAAAAGGATGAAGAGGATATTCATACATGGGGAGGTAGCATATGCCACAGAGTGTTTCATTACTACGCAGAAGGATTCAGAGGGTCGACAGCAGTATCAGACAAAGATCAAGAAATTTTTGGGGCGACATCAGCAGGCTTTTGGTTCGATTCCACCAGGGAGACCACCTGACAGGGGGTTTGAGCACACCATTGAGTTGGAGGAGGGGAGGAAACCTATGATCACACCCCCTTATCGTCATCCTAGGAGGTTCAAGGATGAGATAGAGAAAACAATTAAGGAATTGCTAGCGATGGGACACATCAGACCGAGCAGTAGTCCATTCGCCTCTTCAGTTGTCTTAGTCCTAAAGAAGGATGGTACCATGAGGATGTGCATTGATAACTGGGCCTTGAACAAGAAAACCATCAAGAACCGGTATCCTATCCCTCGCATTGACAAGTTGATGGATGAACTGCATGGGGCAGTTTTCTTCTCGAAGATTTATCTACGCTCTGGGTATCATCATATCAACATCTGAGAGCAGGTCATAGAGAAGACGACATTCTGATGTCACTTTGGCCATTTCGAGTTTTTGGTTATGCCATTTGGGCTAACGAATGCACCGGCAACATTTCAGTCTTGCATGAACCACATATTTGTTGATTTTTCAATAAACTAGGTTTAAGCATGAAGTTCATTTCATCTCTAGCTTTTTACTTAAACCATAGACAATTTGTTGCAGCAATCAAGATCACAAGAAGAGACACCATGCACAAGTACACAAGAAGTATCTTGGGAAACCCTTCTCAACAAGCGAAGAAAACCCAGCCAATCCTTTGCTATATTCTTCAAGAGAAAGACCTCCACCACCATAAACAACTAGCACACAAAAGGGTGCTTCACAAACCCTAGAAGACTAGCGTCCAAGAGAGGTGTGCACTTTTCCCAAGAACAAGTATTTGCTGAAATTTCCAAACTCACACTTGTGATATGATTCCTCAATGGGGAATTTACCTTTACTTATATTAGACTGAACCTGTCAACAGTAGTGTTTATTGGCAAACAGGGCCGACCTCAATAACTCATAATATAATTAATAATTACCATATTAATTATCTTTTACATTAATTATTTTTCACTTTATGGTGGGGCCGACCTGTACCGTTTACATCACAAATAGGGTTATAGGTAAGTCTGACTCTTGAACAATATAGTAAGGGATCTTATACACCCACTAGTGCTCAGCCACTAGGGGCACATCCATCTGTGCTCAGCCACAGGGATGTCCACGTCTCTATCTCACTGCGTCGCACTAGAGAACCACACTCACTAGTGCTCAGCCACTAGGATCACGTTCACCTATGCCCAGCCATAGGCACGTCCACCTCAGCAGATCTTTTTTCTCACTACATTACACAAGAGAATCATATGGAGTACATCATCTCAACTCTCTGCTCAAAGGAGGCTAATACATCATTTCATCTCTATCTCAGAACGATGCACCCAACTCATGGGCTTTTCCACACGTTCACCTATGCTCAGCCACAGGCACGTCCAACTCAGCAGATCTTCTTTCTCACTGCGTTACACAGGAGAATCATCTGGAATATCGTCTCAACTCTCTGCACAGAGGAGGTCAGCACAACGTTCCATTTCTGTCTTAGATAGGAACCACATACCCATCTCATGGGCACACCCAACTCATGGGCTCTCTCTCAGGTCGACTCAATCAGTCTGTGTCTTGGAGGATGTCTCACGCAACTGTAATCATCAACACTCCCTCTCAGCTAGGAAGGCATTCTCCATCAGGCCAAGTCTCGCACAGAAATACTTGAACTTCGTATCGGAAAGAAGTTTGGTGAAGATGTCTGCAATCTGCTCATGTGTAGGAAGGTATTGCACGTGTACTGCATTCCTCTGCATCATGTCTCTGAAAATGAAATTTTATTTCAACTTGTTTTGATCTATCATGAAACACAGGGTTCTCAAAGAGCTTCACATAGCTTTGGTTATAATCATAGAATCCATCTCATGATCAAGTAAATTTGTCAGAAGCTTGTGAAGCCACCCTGCTTCGCACACTCAATGCTATATACTTTGCTTCTGTGGTACTCAAGGCCATAGAGCTTTGTTTCTTGTTGCACCAGGAAACCATGGAAAACTTCAAGGTAAAACAACAACCGTATGTGCTCTTCCGTTCCACTGTAGTTTTTGTCCATTCTGCATATCCCTACAAACTCAAGTCTACACTGGAGGCATATCTCAGGCCATATCCAACTGTGCCTCGTAGATATCTCAATACATGTTTCGTTGTTGTCTAGTGAGTCTGTCTCGACTGACTCATGAATTGGCTAAGTACATTCACTGCATAGCATATATCGAGTCTGGGTTTAACCAGATACATCAGTGATCCAATCAGTTGTGGAACAATCTCGTCTGAATCATCATCATTCATTTTCTTCAAATTCATCATCATCGGTGTAGGCATGGATTTGCATTTAGTCATAATGAACTTCTTTAATATCCCTTTTGTATATTTTCCTTGACTCAGGAAAAATCTCATCATACTTCTTGTCCCAAGAAGTAGTGCATTATACCCAGATCCTTTATCTCGAAATCAGAAGTCAAAGTTTGTGTGTATCCAACAACACAGCTTCTTGAATAAGTCATCAAAATCAGGCTCTCGTCAACAATGTAGTAATACAGGTTTGGATCAGCAACACCTTTGCTGAAACCCAAACTCATCAAGAGTCTATCCATCTAATGTAGTTTCCAACTCATGGATGGTAATACGGATGGAAGTGTATTGGGCTTACTGGATCAAGTGTCTCATCATAGACAACTCCCTCTGTTTTTGAGAATCCTCTGGCCACAGATATCGGTTTGTATTTCTCGATACTTTCATCAGATGCATGCTTGATTTTATATATTCACTTGGAAGTCACCATAGACTTCCCTTCTGGTCTCGGAACAATGTCTCATACATCATTCTTTAAGATATATTGGTATTCTTCTGTCATGGCATCTTGCCATACCCGTTCATCCGTCGCTTCTCCATGAAAGGGAGCCTCAGAATCGATGAAGTGGCTCATGGCTGAAGGGTAGCTCGAAAATATCTTTTGCTTTCTCAAGATGTCCCTTGAGGGACTTGTATGTTCCTCTGCCTTCTACAGAGTTATGTCGAGACTAGGCAGGCCTTTTATCCCCTACTACAATATCTCTGGGCATATCAACTGGAGCAACTGGATCGGATGGAATAATGTCTGTCTCCCTCTGAACTGTTGAAGGGGGAGAAGGTCTTGTCTCTTCCTTATTTTCATTTTGTTTGACTCCCTCTGAGTCAAGTAACTTTCTCTGAAGTCTAAGGATGGATGTCTTCTTTTACTTGTTTGCTAGATCTTTTATGTCTTCGAGTGTTTTTCTTGACTGGCATAATAATCAATCAATAAGGTTTGGACTCTCGTACCATGGATAATGGTCCAAGTCATGAGGGCTCCCACACTAGAGATAATACCCTTCTCTTATTAAGAATGCAATCAACTATAATTTTAATAATCAAACAATTTACTTGGATCTACAGTCATGTTCAATTTTGTATTTGGTTTAGAGGAAGTACTTCTCTTCTCTCTTATCTTCATCCTTTTGAGGAGGGTATGGATCAATGTCAACGGTGGAAGCAAACTGTCTTCCTTTCTTCTTGGTTGGACAATTTCTTGCATAGTGCCCATATTTGTCACATCGGAAGCACTGAATCTCTAAAACATATCTTCTCTGATTATGACCTGAGGCTAATGGAGACTTCTCATCTCTGAATGTTTGTCTGAAGTTTCTTTTGAATCTTCCTCCTTTCTTTGTATGAAGTGCAAGAGCATGGTTTTCATCAGGGGAGTCTTCCACTCCTCTATTTCTAAGTCTAAGTTCTTCTTGAGTACAGTATGTCCATAGACGATCAAAAGTTGGTAACTTTTCTCTTCCACTGATGCTTTGAAGAAAAGGTTCCCAGTGTTTTGGAAGATTGTTGAGAGTAGATAAGACAAGTTCTCTGTCAGACATGATTTCTCCAATGGCACCTAGATGTTCTTTGATCTCTGATATCTTCATAAAAAAAGTAGCAACGATATCACCTTTTGTCATTTTGGTACTTTGAAGCTAGCCCTTTAAGTTAAGGGCTCTGAGGGTGTTGTCACTTTCAAACA
The DNA here is from genome assembly GCA_032191745.1 of Picea mariana. Taxonomy (NCBI): domain Eukaryota; kingdom Viridiplantae; phylum Streptophyta; class Pinopsida; order Pinales; family Pinaceae; genus Picea; species Picea mariana. The sequence goes on from JASDQU010013212.1 coordinate 38,091, forward strand.
TATCTTTCAGTGCTTCATACATTTCATAAGTTGTCTTCAAGTTGGCAATACGAGGTAGGAGATGATCTCTTACTGAGTAGATGATTATTTTCCTTGCCTTGATATCTTCTTCCCTTCTTATTTCCTTCTCTTCACCGGTAGTTGTTTTTGGTAAAGTATTTTGTATCACACTCAAAAGATCATCTTCTTCAAGGGTGACCTGAAGCCTTGACTTCCAAGAGCTGAAGTTGCTTGATCCATCAAGCCTATCTTCCACTAAGGTCTTGTTCTTCATATTTTCGGATTTCTTCACAAACTCTCGCCAACTGGTCTTAGAAAACCTAATGGTTAGGCTAGGCTAGCACTTTTAGGTTTTTTTGGGCTTATGACTGCCAACAATAAGCCTTAAGAATGTCATAGGAATATTGGTGAGATGAAAAAGGCTTCTTCAATGAGCTGCAGAAACCTTAAAGCCAAAATTTTGCAAAAAATTGTGAAACCCTAGAAACCCTAGGGCCAAAATTTCAAAATGCTCGAAATTTCACTCTAAGAGTCTCTGGAGGTGCACTGGAGGAGGCCGTACTCTCCTATGCCAAAATTGTCCCCAACATCCAAGTATTAAGGGCTAGAACACCTCATAAAGGAGGGTCGTACAGATTTTATGGAAACCCTAGGAGGGTCGTAAGGTTCTGCAGAATTGAGAGGATGACTGGTAGATGCTTGTGCAATGGGTTCTTCAAGATCTATGCTCTGAAACCATGTTGATTTTTCAATAAACTAGGTTTAAGCATGAAGTTCATTTCATCTTTAGCTTTTTACTTAAACCATAGACAATTTGTTGCAACAATCAAGATCACAAGAAGAGACACCATGCACAAGTACAAAAGAAGTATCCTCGGAAACACTTCTCAACAATCGAAGAAAACCCAGCCAATCCTTTGTTATATTCTTCAAGAGAAAGACCTCCACCACCATAAACAACTAGCACACAAAAGGGTGCTTCACAAACCCTAGAAGACTAGCGCCCAAGAGAGGTGCGCACTTTTCCCAAGAACAAGTGTTTGCTGAAATTTCCAAACTCACACTTGTGATATGATTCCTCAATGGGGAATTTACCTTTACTTATATTAGACTGAACCTGTCAATAGTAGTTTCTATTGGCACAACAGGGCTGACCTCAATAACTCATAATATAATTAATAATTACCATATTAATTATCTTTCACTTTATGGTGGGGCCTGTTATCCACCAGGTTGCACAAGCTGGATTTCCTGAAGAGCCACCAAAGAATGAGCAAGCAATGCTCATACATGCAGAATTCAGTGATTCAGCAGGCCCTGAAAAGGCCCCTTTTTTCCGTATTTCCACTGTTGTAATAAGTGTTCTAAGTATGAGAGAATGTAAAAGGCTATTGGCCACCCTTGATCTGGGAGTGGGCACATACTCCGGAGTGTTTTTTTTACTTGTTAATTATCTTTTCTTCTT
>JASDQU010013212.1:53788-67918 GCA_032191745.1 Picea mariana
GAAACATCCTCCAGGGCATAGACTGAGTGAGTCGACCTGTGAGAGAGCCCATGAGTTGGGTGTGCCCATGAGATGGGTGTGTCGTTCCTCTCTGAGACTGAGATGGAACGTTGTGTGCCCCTGTGTGGGGTAAGGATGCCCATGAGATGGGTGTGTCGATATGTGTCCTCCTGTGTGGGGTGAGAATGCCCATGAGATGGGTGTGTCGTTTGAGATGAAATGATGTGTACCCCTGTGAGGGGTGAAGGGGCCCATGTGATGGGTGTATCGTTCTCCTATGTGTAGAGAGTTAAGACGATGTGGTACTCCGAATGATTCTCCTGTGAGACTTTGTGAGATAGATATCTGTTGAGTAGGACGTCCTTATGGCTGAGCACAGGTGAACGTGCCCCTAGTGGTTGAGCATTAGTGGGTGTGTGAGATCCCTTGCTATATTGTCTAAGAGTAAGATTTACCTGTAACCCTAATTGTGATGTAAAGGGTACAGGTCGACCCCACCATAAAGTAAAAGACAATTAATGTAAAAGATAATTAATATTGTAATTATTAATTATATTATGAGTTATTGAGGTCGGCCATGTTGTGCCAATAGACACCACTTTTGATGTGTCCAGTATAGTATAAATAAAGGTGATTTCCCCATTGAGGAAACACACAACACACATGTGATTTTGGAAATTTCAGCAAGTACATATTCTAGGGCTGAAGTGTGCACCTCTCTTGGGCGCTAGCTTCTTGGTTTTGGAGAGCACCCTTTAGTGTGCTAGGTCTATGATGTGGGAGGTCTTTCTCTAGAGAATATAGCAAAGGATTGTTGGGTTTTCTTCCCTTGTTGAGAAGGGTTTCCCAGGATATTTCTTGTGTTCTTGTGCATGGTATTTCTTCTTGTGATCTTGGTTATTGCAGCAATTGTGAATGGTGTAGCTGCATTTGTTTATGGTTCAAGTAAATGCTAAAAATGAAATAAACATCATGCTTGAGCCTAGCATATTGAAAATTCAACATAATGGAGTGTTTTACCCTGCCTGGTAATTCTTTTAAGCTTGATTAGGTTTCCAGAGTGTTAATTGTTGTTTGTGTAGTTGTTGTAGGAGATAGAATCACAGTTCATCTTTACCTTTCATGAGCCAACAATGAACAGATCCATCACCTAAGCAAGAATTCTAGACTATATGTTTGTTGATAAGCTTTGCTTTCTGAATTTTGAGTTATGTGGGAGTGTTATTTGAAAGGTGTGAAAACAGAGTATTTGGTTTTGAAAGTGTTTTCTTACATAGACTATTCTCAGCAGACATACGAAACTATCTGTTATCGGTACATATAGTACATCAACTCTATTGATTACGAAACCGGATTGACATATTAAATGATTGCAATATATTGAACATATAATTGCACCAACAAGGAGATTGCCTAGATGCTTGAAATGTGGCCTTTGGAGGCCTACCCGTGCTTCTCCAACACCAACGTCTTCTTCTAAGTGGCAGAACATCCCCTATAGGGGAGACGTCCATGTAAATTAGGGTTTTATTATGTGCAAAAGTGAATTTTAAATTAATTGTTTAATATTACTTTGTTAAAGGGGGCAAGATTAGGGTTGTTAACCCCTAGTCTTGTGGTTTACCCCTTAATTTGTGGACAAGTCACCTTTGTGACATTTTGTATAAATAAGAGATCATAAGATCTCATTTGAACATAACTCTCCCTCTTGTGAGAGGACTTGGATCTGAAATTTTCGCTATACTTGGCTATATTTGTCTCTTGTGCACTTGTTTATGGCTATTTCTTGTGAATGGTTGATGGAGGAGTGAGGTGCTAGCCTTGGAGGAATGCTTTCTAGCTTTTATGGTGGATTATCTTAGCATCTTTCTTGATTTTGGTATGGTCTTTTACTCTTATGCTATCGTTTTTTCAAGTCAAGGATTGTTGTGCTAGGAGCTAAGTGGGAAGTAAGAGTATTAAAACCCCCACTCTAGTCTCCATCATTTATTGCCTAAAGTTCATTCATGTTGCAAGGGTTTGTTTGAGGAAGTAAGAGGTTTTACACCCCTCATTCTTAAACCCTAACTAGAGATACTTGCCTTGGGAAGTAAGAGGATTTACACCCCCAAGGAAGTAGCATCTCTAGTTCATCTATTTTGAATCCATTAATCCAATAGTAAAGGCACTAGTCATCCTTTTTTTTGCATTGGAGATATAAAATCATTGCCTTAGGGAAACGTGATTTTTAGTCTTTTGAAAGATCTCTTGCTTGAAGTTGGTTTGCTACATTGAGAGGAGTCTTCACCTACTAGGGCGTCCCCTCTCTCCCACTACTTTACTTCTTGTTACAAGCCCTAACCTACAGCCATTAGGGCTGATCTAACCTAGATATACTACTAACCATAACTCCTAAACTAACCCTAGACTAGCTCCTAAATTTTGCTCATTTACTCTACTAACTAGGGCGCATCTTTTGGGCTAATTGTTGGCATATTTTGATGGTGTAATTTGCTGATATAAGTGACTGAAAGCTACAGCCATAAGGCTGCAATTGTCTGCAGAAAATACATGTTTACAACAGCCATTTTCTCTCGCCTCTTAAGTGTCATTTTTCAGCCTATATTCATTGTTAATCTTGATGTTGATTTGCTTAACTAGATTAGATCTTTGTATGCTGATTTAGATGCTTTATTTGCTGATATAAACTGTCATCTACTTCTGTAAATTAGGGACAGCAAGCTTGACTTGCTGATCCATACTAAAATATATCATTGCAAGTTGGATTTTCTTGTGTCTTGGGCCGGTACAATCATCCGAAGAAGTACTATACCTTTGGGACAACAATCACTTGACTTGCAAGGCATCTCTTCCCATATTTCACTCCATTTAGATTTGACCTCTAGGGGTTCCGCTTCCATCTCTATCCATCCCCATCTCACTCCCCCTAGGGTCACTGAGATCGCCTCCCTAGGGTAACCTAGTCACCCTTGAAGTGCGGGACCCACATCGAGGTGACATTGGGTGTAGGATTCCCAAGTTGTAGCACTTGCTTTTGTGGTTGGGTCAGCTTCGCCCAACCTACAACTTGCACTATAACAGGTACCATACACCCTCTACAAAGGCACCCATGAATGAGACACTACGACCTCTTGTATGTCATGAGCCCTATGCCCATTGAGTCTTGACCCTAACCACTTCACCCACTTTACATGGCTTGGAGAGGGATCTCTTGGAAACTCTCCTTGACCTAGGGCAAGATCTACCCAATAGAAAACCTCATCAACCCTCCCATATTCATACTTGACAAGTCGCATAATGTCTTTGAGCACTTAATTGTTTGACATAGTAATCTTTGATGCACATGCTTAGCTAGCTCATTTATTGATTGGATTCACTTATCATGATGTTATGACTTGAGATCCTTGGAGGGCGTGCTTATTTGTCTTTGCAGGACCTAGTTGGTGGACAGTTTTGGAAGAACAAGCCTAGCTTGGGCTTCCATGGGGCTTGAAGCCCACAGGTGGGATGCCAAGGGCTCGCATGCCGAATGAGAGAGATCAAACTTTGAAGGCCTAGAAGATGACTTGGACAACATAACCTAGCCCCCACATGCCAAACGTTTTTCCTAGGAGAGGCAAAACGTCACCTTCAGAGGCATGACGTCACCTAGGGGGGTTAGGGTTTGGTGGTGAGGTTGACATGCATTGGCACAAGGACGTTTTGAGGGGCTTGAGGCTTTGACCATGAAGGAAGCTATTTGGATGCTTGACATGTGGCTTTGGGCAGCCTTTCTACACTCCTCCATCACCAATGACCTTCTCCTAGTGCCAAAATGTCGCCTAAAGGGGTGACTTCCTTATAACTAGGGTTTTTGTTTGTGAAAAAGTGAAATTAAAGTGAATTGTTTAATATTACTTTGTAAAAAGGGGCAAGATTAGGGTTGTTGACCACTAGTCTTGTGTTTTACCCTTAATTATCTGGACAAACTATCTTAGTGACATTTTGTATAAATAAGAGATCATAAGATCCCATTTTATCATAACTCTCCCTCTTGTGAGAGGTACTTGGACTGAAATTTTCGCTACACTTGGAGTATTTTGCCTTTGGTGCTATGGAATAATGCTTTTTGGTTATGGTTGATGATGATGATGGTGTGCTATCTCTTGGAGGTCATTCTTTTGCTATTGTGGAGGTTTACTTTGGCATGTTAAAGGCTTTTTATTGAATGGTATGGTTCTCTACTTTGTTATTATCATTGGTGATGCAAGATGAGGTTGTTTTGATCAAGGCTAGATAGGGAGTATAAGGATATACACCCCTACCCTACTTTTCACCATTTTATCAAATTATTTTGCAAGGGTTTTGTTGAGGAAGTAAGAGGATTTACACCCCTCATCTTTAAACCCTAGCTAGGTTACTTACCTTGGGAAGTAAGAGGATTTACACCCCCAAGAGTTTAGTAATCCTAGCTCTTTCTTTTTGACCCCATTAACCCATAACTAAAGGCACTAGTCTTGCATTGGAGAAATAAAATATTGCATTGGGAAACATGATTTCTTGTCATATTTACTTTTTGCAACTTGGATTGTGTTCCTTGTGCTTAAGGCACCTCACAGCCACTAGGGTGTCCCCATCAAAGGAATAGTTCTTGCTGCTGTTATAAATTTACATCTTCAGCCATTAGGCCTGCAGAAACCCTAACTCAATTGCTTGAATAACTCTCTTATCAACCACTGGAAATTTCCCAAAGTTTGCACACTTGTCTTACTTGCTTTAGCACACTTTTTGGCAAAGTTTGGAGAAGTTTTAATGGCTGATTTTCTTGTTGTAACACATTGATTGCTACAGACATAAGGCTGATATAATTTGCTGCAGAAAAGTGTCTACAACAACCTTATCTTTTCATGCTAGTATCTTGGTCTTTCATCTTGAGTTTTGCTTGTCTTTAGCTAGTCTTTCTCTTGTATCTTCCACTTGATTTCTAGCATTTATTTTGCAGCTTATGGTGCCATTTTATTGCTAATATATATTGTTACTAACCGCTGCTATTAGGGACAGCAAGCTTAACTTGCTTTTCCGATTGATTATATTGCAATACATGTTTTTTTTTCTTGTGTCTCGGGCAGGTATTTCACCATTTGCAGTTTGCTCAACTTACTTGGCAACCCTTGGACCTTCCAAAGACTTCATTCCAAGACATTCATACCATTTAGATTTGACCTCTAGGGACCTCATCTCCATCTTCATCTCATCCCCCCTAGGGTCACCGGGATTCCCCCCTTGAGGTGACTACCTCAACTCTAGAGTGACGGGGACACCTGCCTAAGGTGACAGTGGATAGGTGACCCCCTAGTTGTCGCCATTTGGTGGTTGAGTCGGCCTTTGCCCAACCTACAACTTGTGCGATAACATTTTGGCGCCATTGCCAAGGAGGATTTTGAATCCTCTTCAGAAACCTAACGACACTTTGGCAAGCTATCCCAAAGGCTTTCCCCTAGCTTGCCTAGCGACTCCACCCAAGGAACATTCCCTTTCCACCTTTGATGAATTCTCCTTGAAGTTCATCTGGAGACTCTGCCTTCTACGAACCCACCTTTCCCTCTTTTCCCTTTCCTCCTTTGGTGAGACTTAATCTCACCTGGCGACTCCTATGAGGTGTCTTTCCAGTCAATGGAATTATGGCACCATGGGATGAGCCCTCATCCAGAACTTATTGAGACTCGACAATGCCATTCTTACGGATGGAAAAGGAAAAGGTTGCTAATAAAGCTGTTGAAGAAATGATGAATCGCATAAGAGAGTTATTTCCTGCCCTTGACAATGAAGAAGTGTTCGAAGAATAGACATATGAAGAAAGTCATCAAGAAGAGAACACGATGAGTTGTGACCCTGTCGAAGACCTTGATGATACTTTCTTCCATGACCTCAAAAGTGAAGAAGTATCAGAGGAAACCTTGGATATGACAGATTCCCTTGAAGAAAAGCAAGCAAAGAACTATGCACTAAGGATCAAGCCTCTTGTGACGAAGAGGCAATGGAGGGGCATGTCCATAAGAAAAAAGAAGAATTATGATAAAGCGCAACATATTGAGGCACCGTTATCTTTGATCCCGCTTGATGAAAGCGAGGTTGTCCAACCTTGTTTTCCTCCTCCACATAATGTTGAAGAAGCGATCAGTCTCGATGATGAAGAATTTGAAGATCCAGTTGAAGACGTCCATGCCTCTAATCCTCCTGCACACAAAGACGAAAAGATGGTCATTTTCAATCATATTGATGGTCTTATGAAAGTACCCTTCGATATGGTTGATGAGCCTATAGACACTTTCATACAGACTGTCAGGTGCAGATGGGATCTTAGTTGTCTCAATTTTGATAGAGAGCCCATTTATGACATTGAGGGTAGCTCTCGAGAAAAGGGGGTTTCATTTTCAGAGGATTGGTCTTCATGCATGTATGATTCAAATATTTGGTAGCCTAGTGATGATGTAGTTACAGATTTTTTATGCCCTTTCGAGGATGACTTGTTGCAACATACTCGGGATGATCTTCAGTCATCCCTTGATACATACCCTTTTGAGGATGCAGACTTGTTCCATGAGGATTTTCATTCATTGTACTAAGATTTTGATAGACACCAGGTCGTGGCCAGCCCAAAGCAATCCAAGGACCGCACTACCAAACAGAAATACTTTCATGTTGAGAATTTGGGCGAAGATTTGCAAACGAAGAAGCGACGTTTCCTAAGGCCAAGGGAGGAGTTTTTCTCTAGACGAGAGGTTGTCCCTTACCCTACTTCCCCTTGTATGGGAAACCAGCAGGTTTCTTTGGGATTTCTCATACTGTCTCAGCCTTCAGGAAGCAGTGATTTTCTAAGCAAAGATAAAGACAAGTCGTCGTTTACATATGGTAGCCCTCTTCAGAAATGGATTGATTGGGCTTGTGGCTACACTTTCTAGCAGGATGATTGGGCTGATAGTTTCTCTTTCCAGCGGGATTTCCTCCCTCCCACCCATCTCCATGAGTTTCACTTCATGATGGATTATATGTCTACTTATGCTCATGGTTATTATGTGTTGGACTTATCTTTGTTGTTTCACGTGATTAAGCACAGGGGGGGATATCTTGATGAAATGATGAACAGGTGGTTGCACTGGTTTTATGGCTTCACCTAACGTCACCTATCATCGGATCTTCAGGACCCCAAGGCCCTAGGTAAGTTGGTAGGTCATTTGATTTCCTGCATTTGCATCTTGATTGCTCATAGTAGTTTAGTTGCATCTCATATTTCATTTTGCTCTACTTGCATATTGATTCCATGCTTAGTTTAGAAATTTTTGAAAAAATGTCAAAATTTTCTTTTTTAGATTAGTTTTCATTTTGGATTTCTATATATATATATATATATGGATGAAGGGCGATAGCACCACCCTAGAAGCTCTGATCCCTTTGTCTGAACTTTTGGCAGGCACAGGTCAACCAGGAGATGTTGTGGTTCTCATGCAATCTACGGCGAGCACATGTCCCCAAGTAGGAGCCAGATGTTATCCCCATTTAGTGGATAACTAAGGAGATTATGTCTCGAGGCCCTCAGGTTGCAGATATGGAGTGTCGAGAGACTACATGACTAGCAGTATCCTTTTGCACAGGTGGAGACCCTTCTCACCACCATAGAGGTCGTAAATTTTCAGATGGCATCCACCACACCAGCTGGCTTCCAGAAGGAAGTGGGCCTTGCTCCATGAGGTACAAGTCAGTATTATGGTGAGCATCATTTCAATATTTAAGGCATTTAAGTATGTTGTATCTTAGATTGCTTTAGATTTCATGATATATTCTTGGACATTATGCCTTTTGCCCTACTTCACCTTGGTAGTTGACATTGTGCTTGTTATCCCCACCTTTAAGGGATAACTAGGAGATCATGTTTTGAGGCCCACATGTCCTAGACATGGAGTACCGAGAGCAGGATTGACCTGAGCATGGCCCTGGAGGGCCCACCTTTTCTTCTTCCATCGTCTTTATCCTGTCAGCAGCAGCAACATCCGTCACCATCAATTTGGTCCTGTATCAAAAGAGGTTCTTGCTCCATGAGGTAATTAGTCCAGGCATCATGGTATGTGTCACATTTGATCATTAAAACCTTTAAATGTATGCATCTGATTCCTTTTATTTCTAACGACTGCTTGGATCTTAAATTTGCCCACTTGACCATGTTTGGGGGGATTGACAGGATGCCCTAGCAAGCCTGCATTTGTAGGTTTTGGTTTGCCACTGGAGGGATTTCTGAAAAGCCATCGTCCGCTCCCATCATAACACCACTATTCCATCTTATCTCCCGCTCACTTATCCCATTCCCCTTGTCCGGGCATTGGGTTGACCTATTTTCAGGACTACACCTTACCTCGTGTGAAGAAGGGGCTAAAGGCCCAGAAGGTAAAAGCAAGCTAGTAAAAGATAAAAGCCTAAGAATAAAACCTTGAGATGCTTCGCCCAAGGATCCCCGAGAAAGCAATAAAAAGCGTCTCAGCAAGAACAAAGAGGGACCCGGAAAAATAATAAAACAAGACCTAGTCAGAGGATAGGGGGTCTCATCACGAGCCAGCTTATTAGGTCCATGGGTACCTAGCAGTATGACATTGCCACCAGCGGGTTACCACGCCAGGGCAGTGACTCTTGGTTGCATGGCCAAGGGAAAGGGGGTCTCATCACGAGCCAGCCTTCTCATTTCTGCGAAAGTATTTGTGGGTAACACTGAGCTCTGGTCACCATGCCAAGGCAGTGTCCCCTGGTTAGCTCTTGAACAAAAAAAGCAAAAAGAATAAAAGAATAAAAAGGAATAAAGGCAAGAATGGGCTTGGAAAGAATGCATCCATGAAAGGTACAGCTCGCCTTCTACAAAGGCACCCACAGGTAACATTTTTGCATCCTTGGTCTTCACTGCACCCACATGCTTGGACATCCCCTGACCACATCATGATCACCCACTTACATGGCTTGGATGAGGTCTTTCCGGGAACTTTCCTTTTCTTGTGGACACTAGCCCAATAGGACGCCTTGTCCTTTTCTCCAAACTTGTATTGCAGGCTTGTGTAACGTCTTTGAGTTGTTAACTGATGTATTAGGGATTTTATGCATGTGTTTAATAATATTAATGATGAGATGTGATTGACATTGCTATGATCCCTGTGACTGATGAGCCCATGGAGGGCGTAGCCTTTGATGTGCAGGACCATACCCGACGGACAGGTACCATTTGGACCGGTACACATGGGGAGATGATCAGTTCGGACCTCCATGGGGCTAAAGAGCCAACCAGATGGATGTTGAGACCCCATCAGGGGGCAGAGACAGGACAGAGGTTGATCAGAGACTTTACACCAGAGAAGAAGAGAACGTTCCACCAGAGGCACCCCGACACAGCTCGACCTAGGGGGATTGACCCATTTTCAGTGGGATGTTGGCTCTAGATGGCCTAGGACGTCACCAGGAGGCTTATGACGTCATCATGAGCGTGTTGGCAGATGGACAGGGCAGTTGGCACATGTGGCAGCTTGGAGGAGCCCAAAAGGGGCTAACGTCTTACTTCAAGAGGCTGCACTTGCCCTAATAGGGCTAATGTCACCCTAGAAAGGGGTGATGTCTTACCTTTTGCTTGATTACGGTTTTAGTTTGACAATTTAATGTAAAAACGGTATGATTTGATATTTTGGCCTTGTCAGCCTTTACCTAACCTAAAATGTAAAATTAGGTCAAGGTTTTGTATAAATGAGGGATTTTGACTCTCATTTTTTCATGATCACTCATTCACTCCATAAGGAGGTCTGAAATTTGTGCCCTATCTTGGGTATTTGGCTGATTTAGTGAGGCGCACTTGTTGAAGGAAGACATTTTTGGCATTTTATGGTGTTTCTCTTTAAGGAAGGTGTTACAACTAGGGTTTGCATGGTTATTTCTTGGTGAATTGTAAGTATTTTTCTACAAAACTTCTTGAATGAATGGTTGTAGTTTAATTTCTTGCATGTATTTATGATTTTGCTGAATCAAAACCCTAGGAGACAAGCACACAAGTAGGTCCTTGTCTCATGTCCCCTGATAGAGAATTTTTCAGCCATTGAAGAAGGAAGAAAGAGCCTAGTCGTAGCTACACTCCTATTTCTTCATTCCTCCTTTGCTAGTCGTACTATCTGGAAGCCAAGAAGAGTGAGACGTCCCTGGCCTAGGTCTACTACACTAGGGTCATACTCTTTCTAGAGTTCGCTGAAAGGCCTTGCTGTAGCAACACCTTATCTCATCAAACCCTCTTGTTTTGGTTATATACTTTATTTTTGAGCTAGTCGTTTTGTCGAGAAGGAGGATAGAGCACGCGGTCTTGCTGTAGCAACACTGGAGTGAGCCTCTCTCCCCTAGGGTTTTAATTTTGAGGCCTTGCTCTAGCAACACCTCAAAACTCTTCCCTCTAGTCCTTAAAATCTTTGCCTCCTTCAACTCTTGCATCCTTCACTTTTGACTCCATTAAACCCTAAAGGCATTGATCTAAAGTCCTCCAACGTTGAAGTGAAACTTGATTACTACACTCTCAAAACCCTTTGAATTTCAAACCCTAACCTTAACTATCATACTAACCCTAAGTGTTGTCGTCATCCTTGGTTATTACATCTTTAGTGCAGCAACGTTTTGTCCTAAGAGCAATTGAATGGTGGTTTAGGCATTAATTGAATAAGATGTTGATTGGTTACATTGAATGCCACATTGTTCCAATATTTATTGGTGAAGTGTTATAATTTTCATTGCTATTGATAAACATTGACTTCATCAACATTTATTGACATACTGCTTATGTGTTATTCAGATAATCATCTATTTGCATGAAGTACTAACCCATTGAAATATAGCTTGCATATATCAGTTTGTTGTTGCTTTGTTCCAGGTAGGTACACTTCTTTGGGGGTTTTACTTCATTATTGGTTGTTTAGTCAAGATTATTTGTTTGGTGGTGACTTGTGAAGGGGAAACCTTATCCTTGCCTTATTAGCCTTTTGCCTCTTCAAAACCCCAGGTCACAGGGGACGTCTCCCCTGGGTCTAACCTCCCTAAAGAGAAAGAACCATCCCATTGTGGTGACATTGGGTGGGATCGGTTCTTGTTATGCCAGTTTGGCCTTCTCTCCATGAAGATGATTATCATGGTTCTTGTTCTTGTTATGCACTTGGATTCTCTCCATGAAGATGATTATCAACCACCGTCGTGCTCAGGTCTTGATAAAAGTAAGGACCTTCTTGGCTTAAAGGAGGATCCTTGTGACGACTTTCCCCAGCCACCTCCGATTACTTTACCTTGTTATGTTTCTAGAGGTATGGTTGGGAAGTATGTTTTTGATTTTGAGTTTCCTCTGGGGCAAACCCTAGAGTCCAAGGGTTGGTTAAATATTACAAGGCTTAAGTGTATCTTCTCAGTTTTTCAACTGTCCCTTGAGAATTTGCCAGTCATCTGATACATCCTTGTCAATCCCTTCCCAGACTTCAGAGTGTGAGAACATCTTCGGTAGCCAGTATGCCGACCTTTTGAGTCAGTGTTCTGAACCTTGGACTTTTCATGACCCCTTCCTGAAGTGGATTGAGTACTTTCCTCGTAGATGGACTTGGCAGGATTTTATTCCTCCCACCCGCCTCCATGAGTTAGATTTTGTGATTTCCGATGATATGATATATGCTCTAACCCATGTCATTTTTGTGCTTGATTTATCACTGTTCTGGTTTATGATGAAGCACAAAGGCAGGTATTGTGGGACGTTGTTGGATTGGCTTCACTAGTTGTTTGACTACACCCAACATTCCAGCCAACAGGTAAGTACAGGTAAGAAGTTTGCTTTCACATTCTTACTTATTGATTGCTTTATTTTAGTCTATATATCTATGTATGTTGGGGTGGCACTACCACCCCAATTTTGTTACTGATGCTTCTTTCGAGATCGAGCAAGGCTGCAGGTTATGCTAGACATGCTAAGGTTCTCATGCGCTCTACGGTGAGCACATGTCCCCGAGTTGGAGCCAAATGTTATCCCCGCCTTTTAGGGATAACTAGGAGATCATGTCTCGAGGCCCACAGGTCCTAGACATGGAGTACCGAGAGCAGGATTGACCTGAGCATGGCCCTGGAGGGCCAACCTTTTCTTCTTCCATCATCTTTATCCTGTCAGCAGCAGCAGCATCCGTCACCATCGGTTTGGTCCTGTATCAAAAGAGGTTCTTGCTCCATGAGGTAATTAGTCCAGGCATCATGGTATGTGTCACATTTGATCATTAAAACCTTTGAATGTATGCATCTGATTCCTTTTATTTCTAACAACTGCTTGGATCTTACATTTGCCCACTTGACCATGTTTGGGGGGATTGACAGGATGCCCTAGCAAGCCTGCGTTTGTAGGTTTTGGTTTGCCACTGAAGGGATTTCTGAAAAGCCACCGTCCGCTCCCATCATAACACCACTGTTCCATCTTATCTCCCGCTCACTTATCCCATTCCCCTTGTTCGGGCATTGGGTTGACCTATTTTCACGACTGCACCTTACCTTGTGGGAAGAAGGGGCTAAAGGCCCAGAAGGTAAAAGCAAGCTAGTTAAAGATAAAAGCCTAAGAATAAAACCTCGAGATGCTTCGCCCAGGGACCCCCGAGAAAGCAATAAAAGGCTTCTCAGCAAGAACAAAGAGGGACCCAGAAAAATAATAAAACAAGACCTAGTCAGAGGATAGGGGGTCTAATCACGAGCCAACCTATTAGGTCCATGGGTACCTAGCAGTATGACATTGCCACCAGCTGGTTACCACGCCAGGGCAATGACTGTTGGTTGCATGGCCAAGGGAAAGGGGGTCTCATCACGAGCCAGCCTTCTCATTTCTGCGAAAGTACTTGTGGGTAACGCTGTCAGCTCTAGTCACCATGCCAAGGTAGTGTCCCCTGGTTAGCTCTTGAACAAAAAAAGCAAAAAGAATAATAGAATAAAAAGGAATAAAGGCAAGAATGGACTTGAAAAGAATGCATCCATGAAAGGTACAGCGCGCCTTCTACAAAGGAACCCACAGGTAACATTTTTGCATCCTTGGTCTTCACTGCACCCACATGCTTGGACATCCCCTGACCACATCACCCACTTACATGGCTTGGATGAGGTTTTTCCGGGAACTTTCCTTTTCCTGTGGACACTAGCCCAATAGGACACCTTGTCCTTTTCTCCAAACTTGTATTGCAGGCTTATGTAATGTCTTTGAGTTGTTAACTGATGTATTAGGGATTTTATGCATGTGTTTAATAATATTAATGATGAGATGTGATTAGCATTGCTATGATCCCTGTGACTGATGAGCCCATGGAGGGCGTAGCCTTTGATGTGCAGGACCATACCCGACAGACAGGTATTGTTATCGCTCAATTTGTAGTTTAGGTCAAGTAGCTTAAAGGTAAGAGTCAAACTGGCGTAACAGGAGCTTCCCCACCCACTGTCGCCTCAATGGGGGGCTCTTTCTATTCAGGGTGGCTAAACCCAAGGGAGACGTCCCTGGCAATCTGGGGTTTTGAAAGGCAAAGGGTTAAAGGATCAAGGTAGGTTTTCCCTTTCACAGATTACCACCAAGAAGATAGTCAAAAGAAGGTAAACCACAGCAAAGGCACCTGTTAGCGAGACAAGGCAACAATAAAACTAATGCATACAAAAGGTGGTTAGCACTTCATAGATTAATGACTATCAACATTCAATATTAATGAGCATAAATAGCAGTAATTATTGACGAAGTCAATGATTGCAAAAAAATGACTATGGCCTATAATATTACTTCTCAATAAACACTGGAAATGATATAGTATTCAATGTATATAAGCAATCTTTGAATTAGCATAAAATATCATCAAACGCTCATATATGACAAGAGTGTTGTGTCAAGCTTACTAGAGGTGACGTCAGCCTTCTTTAGGGTTAGTTTTTGGTAGACAAAGAGCTCAACGTTTTGCAAATAGGTCAATGAAAATTATCAACACATCAATGTCTATCATTGGATGACTTAGCCACAACGTTTTCTATCAACTTAGAGTTCAAACAAGGCATGACGTCATCATTAATCTAGGGTTAGTTAGACGTTAGGGTTAGTTAGGGTTT
>JASDQU010013212.1:68018-92921 GCA_032191745.1 Picea mariana
CTCTCCAACACATTCGTTATACTCCGGTCTCCCAGAGCCTTGAAGTCCCGAAGCTCCGAAGTGACCCCACTAGCACACATTACCACACCATTTAATATTCAAAGGAGTTGGCTTCGTTTGCTTGATATCAATTTAATGAACCTTAAAATAATATAATATATTATTTTATATTCCTCGAAAATTATGCCGTGGTTTTAAATTCTCCACTATTATATTATTATTTGACATGAGAGAGAGAGAGAGTTCTCCGGGTCAATCCCCTTCGGCTCTCCACCACGTTCCTTATACTCCAATGCCCGGAGCCTCGGAGTCCCAAAGCTCCAAAGTGACCCCACTTATACACCTTTCCACATTATTTAATAATTTAAAAATGGCTGGCGTCACTCACGTGTAACCATTTTAATAAATATTAATATAATATAATATATTATATTATACTACTCGAAATTCTCACTCAAGTTTAAACAATATCTAAGGTTATATTTAATATTCAATAATATAGTGAAGGAAAGGATATTCATGTCCACACCTTTGGCTCCTCCACGCAATTCTTCATTCTCATATAACTCGAAGTCTCGAAGTTCCGGAGGGGACCCACTTGTATTACATTGTGATTTAAATGCAATGTATTATTTCAGATTATAATAATATAGTATATATATTGTAATAAAGTTGTATTATAACAAATGCACATTAAACACAATAATATAATTGATTATATTTATTATATATGCAACCTTATACAGGGAAAGGTAGGGTTTGGGTATTCGATGACTTTGGCTCATGGAATCCCATCACCCAAACACCCCGAAGCTCCGAACTCTCGGAGTTCCGAAGACTACAAGAAGGTTAAAGCATTTAGTCACGGTTTATTCCCTATTCTCTTTGGTCTTAGGTCTTTCACGCTCTAGGGGCTTTAACCTGCATTTTCAGAATAATAAAATAATATTACTATTAATAATAATAACAATAATCGTATGTATATAAACATATATACATATATTTCCATAGTTTTACTCAGTTTTGTTACCTGGACGATTTAAAGGAAAATTATTTTTTTTTACAAAAAAATAAGGAAAGGAAAAATATAGTTTTCGAGGCTTTATAAAGAGATTAAATAAAAATTTATATTCCAAGGAAATTTCTCCATCCTGGAAATTAAAATATAATTATAATCTCTCCCTTCTCGTGGGTAAATGAGTACAACTTTATTTCCTTATTACTGTGTTTCAACACTCTTACTAAATTTGAGGGAAATGGTCCTAATACAAAGATTTACCTCCACCGTAAATTCGACGTTTCTACCAGGATTTACTGCCCACCAAAATTTAAGGGGATTCTTCACAAATTTAGGAGATTTAACACAATTTAAACATAAACGTTTATTTATGCCCCAAATATAATTTTGAGAACTTTTGCATTTTAATTCATTTAGACCAATTTCATGTTTATGTCCTGATTATTTTTCCTCAATAATTATTTATAAGGACTTATAATGTTTTCCCATAATTGAGATTATTTCCTAAAGTCCACACAGATATGATATCTTCTAACTTTTTTGGCAGGGGATTTGAGGACATACTAAAATGGAGCACTATTATGCAGAAAAAACATTCTCTCTTCTTTCAAAGGTGTTAAAGATATTTTTAATTGTTCRGTCATCAATTCCCCAACATGTATTAAATTGTACAACATAGTCAACCACAACATCCACTCCCATAAATCTTATTTTAGCACACAGATAGGCAAGAGATAAGAAATTAAATCAAAAGAGCTTCAACTAAGACATTCTCTTTATTCTGCTTAAATTTATCAAGTCACTTTTGTCAGAAATTAAACTTACACAATTCTAAAACATAGTATACAATTTTCTATGATCTAAACATCACAAAAATTTAATCAAATATACTTATCTAGGAACTAGATAGTAATGCAACTGTTGAAAGGGGTGCCATTTTCCACCCAACCGTAGGCACAACAACTCCTGGGCAGATTTACCGTTGGCCACCCCCTAGCTAGATCATGATACTCTGAGATAGGTTCTTCCTTCTGTTCAACAACAACTAGGGACGAAGGGCACTCTCCTCCTCCCACAGGAACTTGGCAGATCGATTTTCTCTCCATCAAGCAAGGGGGTCTGCAATGAGTGCTTCCTTAGTCACTCATCTTCTCTACAACCCCGTTTATCAGCTTGGACTGAAAATACTGCCCAAAAAATTCCTGTACCCAAAACAATCTGTTTTTCAGTTCTCTTCCAAACCAATGAGCTGCACATGCTCTTCCTCTTCAGAAAATGGCCATCGAACTCATCTTCTTGACTCCCCTTCCTCTGTCCACAAATTTCCCTTATTTTCTTGCCTTCTTCAGCAAGATTTCGTGGGTCCAAATCCCCATTTCGTGGTTAGGTCAGGAAGTTTTTAGATGGGTACTCTGCCCATCTCCTCATTGCCTCTAGAGGAGGACTTCCCAACTACCAGCCTGACTAGTAATTTATTTTTCTGGGTCAGAGGACTATTCTGGGTCTGAATAATTTAAATCCAATAAAGTATTGGTTTGGTGGGGTCATCTCAACCATTGCTGGTTCCCCTCACCATCTCTCTCATGCATCATGATCTACCTTGGCAAACCCCTTCAGTAGTTATGCAACACTTTTTATTTTATTTAGTAATCGAAATACATACATTACATTTTATAACAAAAAGGTTCATCAATTCCAACATCCACCCATATTCAGTCTGCCCATAGTCTTTTAACAGGTTATAGCTATATTTTCAAGCTAGGGGAAACATGAGTATTACAATAATACACACAACTTGAGTGAACCCAATGGTTACAAATATGTACTTCCTCTTTGAAGGTCACATGTTCGAAGCTGGAGGGGGATAGAGTATGTACACCTCCATAAACTAAGTAGTCAAATTGTTGGATGAAGAGGGTTCCTTGTCCTAGAAACAATGGAGTCTTGGGTTCCTTGTCCTATAAACAATGAAATCTTATATATAATAAAATAAACCAACATAAATCAAGTTTAACCTCGAAAAGTCAAAATAAGTACTAAGAGTTTTGTGTCAATTTCTTTTTAATCTCACTCTCTGTGTCAATTTCTTTTTAATCTCACTCTCACTGTAACTATCCAAAATGAAATATACTTATATATATAATAATTCATAAACTTCACCTTTTTTTTTTTTTAATTGTAATTTATAAACCTCATAAACTCGTATATCTCACATATACTTAACTATCTATTATCATCATTATTATAAATATTATAATTCTGTTTTCAAAAATACGTGATGTATGCTGATATCATTGAACCAAACATTCATAACACATATTCCCTATACTGATTATTAAAATACTCTTTGAAAATATATTTTAAAATCCATCTATTGCTGAAACAATTACTCATTACAAAATTCCCCGGTTCCTACGCTGTTGTGGATATATGCCCCCACTCTCGAGCAAGCACTCGATATAATTAACCTTAATATTGACATAGTGTGGATATGTTCTGTAACAAAACGTACCGTGTGATATTGAATAAATATAAACTAATTAAATATTTAATACTAAAGCCAAAGACGCTCATAATGACAAATAAACAAAAACAAAAAAGTTGAAAATAATGATAAACATTGACCAACATTATGAATGTGAATGTTCCAAGGATGTCAATTTCAAACTACCACCATCTTAAGTTTAGCATATGGTCAAAAATTGATGTGGTTGAATGTATAAAACAATGCAATCCAATCATTGCCAATGCAATCTAATGTTTTAAAAAGATTGGATTTTTTGAAATTTCTTCAAAAGCTTTGATTTTAAATAAAATATATATTTAAAAATTGAAATTATTTACTATATTTTATATTATTATTGATTATAATAATTTCACTAATTTTACATTAAGATTTCATTTTAAAACTATGGCTGGGTCCTTATGTTGCCCATTGTTATGAGATATTATTCTTTGACATCATTGCTCATGTCAATTTACGTATGCACTGAGCCTGTGTTTTCCTTCCTCACAAACAAGTACGCCCACTTAGATCATTCTTTCACTAACCCCTACATTTCTCGAAGGAGCCACAAAATCTTTTAGTCAATCTCAAAATCGATGCAAGATCTCGTCATTGCACGGTGTCCACCCCCTCCCCTCCTTTTTCTAATTATTATTATTATTAATAGTTTGTTTTCAATTTTTCCGAACATTGCTCAAAGTATTCCTTGGTTGGCATGCCCACATAAATTTAGGCACCAGCGTAGGCAATGGCCACGGCCACCGCACTCTCAAATCCTTCCGTCGGATTTGGGTCTGCATATTTCTTCCAAAACCCAAGTGGGTGCTGCTTATTTCCTCCACTGCAGAGAAAAAAACTGTTGGATCACCAATTGCTGTTCCAAAAGCCTCATAACAACATAGCTTTGTTCACAGACACGAAGGCAATTTGCTCTAGCAGTATTAGCAGGGCCTCCCATTTGAAGGAATTGAGCATGGAAGAAGAATCTGAGAGTCCTGCCAGAGAGTTCTCAACCGATTTAAGAGATCCCATCCTGAACATAAGGTCACCTGCCCTAAAAGTAGGAGGTATGTATGACAGGGAGCTTGAAGTTGCAGTGAAGGCGGTACAGTTGGCTTGTGTGCTTTGCCAGCGTGTTCAAGACCGCCTCCTGAAAAATGAAGAAAAAGTTAACTCCAAAGATGATAACTCATTTGTTACAGTGGCAGGTACTCTCCTTAGCTGATTTATCTGGTTTTGTTAGTAATAATTTCTTGGGCATCGTTAGTTTCACCTTCATTGTCATTTTTCTTCATGCCTGAAGCTTCATAGAAAGAGAGAATTTATCAGAATTATAAGCAAAAGTTATTTGTTTGAATTTTCCTTCTTCAAACGGGCTGCTGTTTCGCATCCTTGGAACGCAACAGTTTCCCAAAATAGTAAAATAAATACTAAATATGCCTAATATAGATGAGGAGCGTGCCTCCAAGCAGGCCTGGAATTTGACATCTCTTCTGCCTGTCAAATTATTTTCATGACGGTTGAATATTTTCCTTGCCTTTCATTTTATGTTTTATGCAAATTCTTAAGTGTCAATTTCTTTATTTGGGAATGATCACTGGGCTCATTTTATGTTTTATGCAAATTCTTAAGTGTCAATTTCTTTATTTGGGAATGATCACTGGGCTCATTTTATGTTTTATGCAAATTCTTAAGTGTCAATTTCTTTATTTGGGAATGATCACTAGGCACCAAACATGGTTGGATTTTTATCCAGGAATAAGCTGTCCACCATTTTATCATCAACCTGATTCAACTGTCCATCATTCTATCATAACTGCCATCCTCAGGCTGCAACTCTGCTGCCTAAAACCAGTGCAAATTACAAGGTAGCCTCTCACTGGCTGCAACTCTATGGCAACTAATATATACATAGGATGAGGTGACTTCAATTCCTGAGGAAAGAGTTCGTCAAGCTAAGCTCCTTGCTAACTCAAGTGCCATTGGTCTAGTCTATCTGCCTAGCCTCCGTCAACCTATGGAAGAGTAGTATTCAATATACTCATCCTAAAGGCTCAAACCACATTACCTAATGTGACAAGAACTACAGGGGAAGGTATTGAAGAAGTTTCAATCATACTGTATGACCTATTAATGATGACAGCTAATAAAAATTATGACGGGCTTGCTGGAAATCTTAACGTCAAACTGATGGTTTCAGTAAATCTGTCAATGTAATTGTTGATGGGCTAAATTTTTGATAAACTGTCAAATACGTCTTTAAAAAAACAAAAAAAAACGTTCTATAAATGTCAAATTCCAGGTCTGCCTCCAAGGTATAATAATGATGATAATATTGCATTACTCCAAATAAGTCCAGCAGCAACAATATTAAATAAGCATACCATTTGTATCATCTCTGTCTCTGTATCTGTATCTGTGAATGAGTATAATAATAAACACCTATATATATACTAGTTCTCTTTTATTCTTCTTGTAGGCCCTGGCATGGGCTACATCATTAGGTTAGGTAAAAACACTGTTATTGCCCACATGATATATTAAAGGTGAATGTGCTTCTGAAGGCAATGCTTGCAAGGCTATGAACAAGTCATAACCGGTTAGATTGTGATGATCAGCAATAACTCTTATGATCTCCCAAGCAACAAATAAGCATGGGCACGTTTAGCATAGTCACCTCATTAGGTATTTTTTTGCCCCCAAAATTGAAATTCACTGAATCTCAACCACTGGTGTTTAAATTTGCCAGATTCAATGAATTTGATTGCCACAAATCGACACGACAATCTTTGAACAATATGAGTCGATCATGGATTGTTTTTGAACAATATGTTTTCAGTCTTGACATTTAATTTGACATATTTTTGGATCAAATTTGAAGCTATACAAAATATTTGTATTTGTTTTTCACTTGAAAATATGTTGTTATAACCAAATGTACATAATCCTCTCTGTTGAACTTACTAACTAAGTTTATCTTACTTTTTTGCACTGACAATTTTTTTCCATATTTCATTGTCACTGAATTTTAACACAAACACAAACTGCGATTCCCATAGATCTGAGAGCCTTGGGGATCACATACATCAATGATCAGAATTCAATGAGAAACTCTTTGTGCCAAATGCTTTGTCACCCGCATGATTGTGTTTTAAAAAATCGAAGTTAGTTGAATCTCAAGCAGTGACGAATACAATGGTAAATTTAATTGACCAGTCAGGGTTTTTTGAATAAATTTGAGAAATAAATGTTAAGATCCGTTTTTTGTTAAATGTAAAAAATATAAAAATAAAACCCCACAACAGAGTTATATATATGTATGTCGAGTTTTAATTTGGCATATTATTGGGTTAAATTTAAAGTTAAAAATATTTGTATCTGTTTTTGTTTGAAAATACGAAGTTATGATGGAATTCACGAAATTGTCTTTATTGAACTTAATGGCAAATTTTATCATATATATTTTTGAATTGGCGAACTTTTTTCAAACTTCTTTATCCCCAAATTCGAAAACGAACACAAGCCAGGTAACTCAGGCCGAATGGATCATTAGAGCCATTGAGGGGAATGAAAATCGGAAGATCTTCTAGTTAATATCTTAGGAGGCCCTCCACATTGCAAGCCAGAATGGAAGGGGTTGAGATTCTTGACCTCTTGACAATCTAGGCACCAGTCAAAGTAAAAGGCTGTTTTGTTTTTGGAAGCATATGGGAGGTGTAAGAGGGGTGTGAAATACATCTGAGGTGAAATGATTATAAATTTAGAACTAGCTCATCTTTCAATGATCTTTCCCTCTGTTGGATGGCAATTTTGGCCTAAGATGGCTTCTTTTAAGGTGATATCCCCTAACAAGGGTGGACTTCCCAAAAAGGGAATGGATCATCTACAAAGAGCTTTGAGACAAGTTTTAAGTATCTGACTCAAATAAGGCAGCTGTTGGAAGGTGTGGGAGGGCTGTGAAATACACCTGAGGTGAAATGATTCCAAATTTAGAACCAGCTCATCTTTCAATGATCTTTCCCTCTGTTGGATGGCAATTTTGGCCTAAGAGGGCTTCTTTTAAGGTGATATCCCCTAACAATGGTATGACTTCCGAAAAGGGAATGGATCATCTACAAAGAGCTTTGAGACAAGTTTTAAGTATCCGACTCAAATAAGGTGGCTGTTGGAAGGTGTGGGAGGGCTGTGAAATACACCTGAGGTGAAATGATTACAAATTTAGAACTAGCTCATCTTTCAATGATCTTTCCCTCTGTTGGATGGCAATTTTGGCCTAAGATGGCTTCTTTTAAGGTGATATCCCCTAACAATGCTATGACTTCCGAAAAAGGGAATGGATCATCTACAAAGAGCTTTGAGACAAGTTTTAAATATCCGACTCAAATAAGGGGGCTGCTGATATTAAGGAGCTAGTCATAGATAGTCTCAATTTCAAGCTTGGCCAATGGCCTATCTCAGAATATGCAATGACAGAGAGATTAGTGTTAGATGGTCTACTCTCTTCATACAACACATCCCTACTGTAGCCTATCATTAAATGATCCAATCAATGCCAATAATAGAAAATTGAATAGAAACTAGAACCTAATTGCTAGTACTTCGACCCAACTTCATAGAATTGTCATAATATGGAAAGCCAAGATTGAGCTTGTTGCCATCCTAATACACACTTGCAAATGTGAGCTAAGTCCGACTCACTTAGTGTGTCCTTGGAGGCACAATGCCTAGGTTCACAGCCCATGCTGTCACTTTGACCGGAACCTCTTCCGTCTAGGCTTACTCCTAGGGAAGCCAAGGCGGGTAGTCCCTAGTTTCTAGATAAGATTTAAAGTTAAGTTCTAGGAGTTGTTTTTAATTTGTTAAGGTTTGGGGGGATTCTAACTTAAGATGCTAAAGCAACAATGCAAGATGCAAGGTTAGTATGTTAAGCAAGCCTTTTCCTAGGGCAACTAAGACTAGTGCCTAAGATTGGGCAAGGGGTCAACTAAAGTTAAAGGATGATTCGTTACAAATATGATTACAAGATATACAAAAGAATAATTGAATCAAAAGAATATTAAGTACAAGATTTACAAGTAAGGAATGCTAAGATACAACAAGCAAGCTAACCACTTTTAAGTATTTGTGTGCAGGATATAAGGAGATCAAAGCATCATCACATTTATGAGATCATTATCAACACATCAATATCATCAACACATCATTATCATCAACACATCAACAAGAAGATTTAGAGATTTTAAACACAAGTGTTAAGGATGATGAAGATTATCAACTCTTAATTATTAAACCCACAAAGTATTTAGATGTTTTAGCCCAAGGTTGGATTATTAAAGGTTTCTTAAGATTATTAAATTTTAATTACCTTTATTAAGATTTTCACCAAAGCCTCCTCCTATTGCCAAATGGCTGCTGGATGCTCAAGATAGTATAGCAACGAGGCTAACCCTAGCTGTCATAGTCAACCCAAAGCATTGAGTTTTTACGAGAAGGACACTCCTTCGTGCCACGAGACCGTCCCCGGCCTTTCACCCCCCGTTGCTCTCCTCAATACCTGTTTTAGATGGTGAAGATGGTGGTCTAAGGTACCCTATTAAGTCTATTAAGTTAATATATGAGTTAGGTAGACTTTTAGGTGTATTTTAGAGTATCTTAGTGATTTTATGACACTTTTAAAATGTGATTTAGTGTTATGGCCGAAACTTATTTTAGCTTAAATGTGTTGCTTAAGCTTACGAAATGAAAGGCATCAATATGCTATGTGAGAGCAATGACTTAATTCACGAATATGTAGCTTGCTATGAAAAGAAAGTTAATCACAAGGGCAAGAACAACTTGCCAACAAGAAAAGAAAGATGAACACACTTATCTTAAGATGAATTAAAGCATTAAGATCCAAGCATTAAGTGTGAGAAAGAAGATTTAAATGTTAGCCTACACTATCAACTTAACCAATTACTTAGAGTGTGTTGGCAAATGGCCTTAAGATATTAGAATTGAAAAGTACACCACTTACTAACTATCTAAGCATTAACCATTTAATAGAAGATCAAAGCATGTAAAGAAGATAGATGTAAAGAGACTTAAACATGCAACTAGATCTAAGTAAGTTGATTATTAGAGATTTATGTGTAAGAGATCTAGATATAGAATCACTTAACTATCAAAGCATAACAAGATCACTAGCACACTAAAACCCTCGCCTTACAAGTTGGGGTATTCCTCTCCCATAGTGTAAGTAATTATTAAACTTAGAAGATAACTTAGAAAGAGAGAAAGGAAAGAAAGAGAAGCTAGCAAGAGAATAAGCAAGCGAGGTAAGCAAGCAAGAGAAGAAGCTCACTAACCCCACGTCCTAGCTTAGGAGAGTGATTTAGAGATGAAGAAACTCAAAGCTAGGTATTACCCAAGCTCACATGTGGGAGGTAGGCCGTACCAATCCTTCTCCCATACTATGAGCAACTAAAAATCAACAAGAAGTGAAGAAAGTATGCCCAAGAAGCTAAAAGAAGTAAGAAGGAAGGTTGAGAATGTTACCCACTTGAAGATGAGGGTCTTGGAGTGTTGTGTGGACGTTTTTGGGGTAGCATAACCCTCTCAACCAGATCTGAACCTGCAAAAACCAGCAAGGTATACTTGCTGGAAATGCTACACACAACAAACAAAGATGAAGAGAAATTTCTAGTTTTGGTAGAAATTTTTCACATAGAATTTTTTATGAAGAAAGTAGATTTAGATGACCAATATACTATGTTAAGCTAGCTGAAATATCAACTTCAAATATGTATAGAAAGGACAGCAAGAAAGAATGAGAAAAGAAGAGAGAGAAAAGAGGATCTTATGTGTGTTTCAAGAGAGGACTCTTGCTTGAGGCATTCCCAATGAAACCCTTGAAGCCAAACCTACAAAAACTTAACAATATCTATGCATACCAAGATAATATGGAGGAATGTGCTAATAAGATGAAATACTTGCACCCTATCTAGCAATTCACATATATAGATCTACAAGAATACTCTTTGTTAGATCTACTCAAATAAAATACTTTACCCAAGATCTAGGCTATGCATAAATCAAATCAAACCATACAAGTTTACCTCAAGAACAAGACACTTCATTGCTCATCCAATGATCCTCCAAAGTTTCTCCTTTATATTACTCAAGAAAGGGATCTTGGAGAAATACTTGCTCCAAAACCCTAAGAGCCAAAGAGAGATGAAGAAAGATGGAAGAAGAGAGAGAGAGAGAGAGAGAGAGAGAGAGAAATCAAGTAGCATAACAATAGCTCAAGCCATGGTGAGCAAATGAGGGTGAGAGGGGTTCCTTTTATACTTGGAGAGGCAAACTCACACCTCTTGGATCAATGCCAAGTGTCCACCACCAAGCATAAGTGGGAATCCCAAGGGTAGGGTGCATCATCTAGGGTTTCAAGCTTAGATCTAGGGTGTGGATGAGTGAGGGAGTGTTGGGATCACACAAAAGGGTAGTGGGAGGCTTATGGGATGCGTGCCAAGAGAGAGAAAGGGGCCCCAACCACAAAAACGAATTTTCTAGAGGGATCATAAGAAGGGGGGGGTAACTCTCCTTGGAGGGCACACCATTTGGGGATGAGGGAAGGAAAGGAGTGGAGTAAATGAGTGGTAGGCTGTTGGGATTAAGCAAAAAAGAAAGTGGGAGGCTAGGAAAGGCGTGCCAAGGGATGGCATAAGTCTTCCCTTGATTTTTTTTTATCATTTTTTTACTTTTTGGAGACTTTCTAGAAGGGAGGCACACCACTCTAGGAAAAGTGACGTTTTTGCTTAATGGCTAGGTGGGGGGTTGATGTGAGGGTTGGAAAAGGTTAGGAAAAATCTCTCTCACCTTTTTCCATCTTTACATCCATTTTTAGCTCATTATTACAAAATTACATTTTTGACTTTATCAAGTCTAGCAATTAAAATTGCTGTTTTTGACTGACTGACACTCCTAGTGGACAAACACCTAGCAAAAGTTGTCCAACTGAGCTGAAACTTGGTCTAGGGGTGTAGGGGGTGCCTTTCCATTTCTTTTGAGCACAAATACTCCTATCAAAAACCCAAAGACCTAGTTTTTACAATTTTTGCTCAAAAATAATTAATTAATTAAATAATTATATCTCCAAACTTAGGGAAATTTAATTAAAAATTAATTAATAAAAAAAAACTAATCTAGACTCTATGGAATTCCGCAAGACCTTCTAATATGTCTTGCATGGTCATTTACATCATTTCCTAACAATAGTTACCAGAAGATAAACCCATTAGAATGTCGTTCACCACTTTGGAGGAATTATTGCAAGTGTGAGGGAAAAACTCAAGGGAAATTAACAAGGCTGAAAAGTCCAGTTAATAACCTGAGGATAAAAAACCCTCGGTGAAAGGAACTCTCCCAATGAACCGATCCCAAGGTAACTGACCTAACTATGACCAATGCAGACCTATTACATTATTTACCCACGCAGGGGTGCGGAAATTGCAGTTACAAAAATAAGTGCTGGGGCCAAAAAATGCCCTGTAGAACCAAATAAGTCTTCGACAAATGAGTATCTGATGATGCATCTCTTCATGGCACATGGAGTTGACCCCCTATGTTGGAGAGGCGGTCAACAGAGCCTATAGAGGCCATTTTTTCCTGATCTTTTCTAAGAAGTGCCCTAGGATCCAATCCAATCAATTTTGGCATAAGATAAGATAAGATAAGTTTATTAAATGTCCAACAAATGACCAAAACTTAGGTCAATGGGACTGCTTAGTACACAAGTGGCAATACAAAGTAGGAGTTTGAAGGGGACTCCTATAAAAGCAAGAAACCAAATTGATCACTATGATCTAAGAGTCACTGCCATAATGCCAAAAGGAAATGCAATGCTATGGAGCCGAGCTCATGGGAAAGAGCCTGCTGTCTGGCCAAGGAAAGAGGGGGTCAGCCTTTGAAGTCAAGTGTGAATCTCTCCTAGCATTTGAGGCTGAAGGAAAGAATCAAGGTATAGAAATCTGGTTCAAGGAGCTAGATTCAGCCTTGGGAGTGCTCCTCTATTTATAATAGGTGAACTGATGTTTGGATCTAGTGGAGGGGGTTGCCTGTTGGTCGTGTATATGTTGTCTTGAACCCTCATACCACACTCCCACGTGGGTCTCACTATTGGGGGTTGTGCTGCCTCCTGGGGTCTAACAAATCTTGGTGCTGCCATCTGCTTGCTGGGTGCCCCTACCCATTAGGAGCACTGGGAAGATAGATGCGATCTATTGAGTGTTACCCTTCATTTTGCATAGAGGTAGTACTAGTGATTTTCTTCACTACCCTTGTGATTTTCATCACAAAGAGCTTTGGATAGTTGGGGCACTCACTTGGTTACATGAATTGTTGGTGACATGGATGATGCTGTGCTAGAGGTTTTGATGATGCATTGATTGATCATATGATGTTCTAGTTTTCACTCCTTACTAGATGGTTGTACATGAGGATGTATAGTTCCCTAGTGGAGTGCCCTAGCATTTTGGGCATTGCATTGGCTTCATCATGATATTGGGAATTCTCATAGTTCCCAAGGTAGTTCACAACTCTCAAGGCATTTTCACAACTCTCAAGGCATCTTCACAACTCCCGAGGCATTGGTCACAATGCCCTAGGCACTCGAGGGCCCTTCTTCATGCACTTGGACTATCCATTCCATGCCACGTCACATCTCACACATTTGGAAGCAAATGTCACACATTTTGATGAGGTCGTGCTTCTCCTTGAAGAGTTAGTAGGGTTCTTGATGGCTTGGCATATGGGTTCATGTTATATTTAGACTTATTTTTACTTGGATCCACTATTCCTCATGCTTTATTGGTCCATGTTATCACACAAACTCACACTTATAGAGATAAAGTCCAAAAGCTCAAGTGTGATTCGGTGTAACCAAGAGGGAGGCCACTGTCACCTCACCAACCCTATTTCACTTTAGGCCAACTCTTCTCTGGCTCAAGGGGGTTTCCCTGGATTAAGATTGCTAGACTTAGGGGAATGGAGCTCAAGGTGTTGTGAAGAGTGAGTCCAAGAAAAATGGTTTTTGGTAGGTTTTAGGGTATAAAAGAAAGTGGTTGGAGGTTTGGAGATCCGTGTCTTTTCATTGCGCATATGGGGTCAAGGAGAGTAACTTCAAGGGAGAGTAGAATCAAGGGAAGACTCAAAAATTAAGATCTAGGGGGATATACCATCATAATCCCTAGGTTTAATTCTCTAGGAAAACAAGATTAGGGGGATGTATAATCACAATTCCTAATCCCGTCCTATGTCTTCCAAGAAGGGATCTGGGTGGAAACTCGGTCAAACCCTTGGGGGATGTACAATCACAATCCCTAGGTCTTTGAACTAGCCAAAAACAAAGTCTAGGGGGATAAACAATCTTAACCCCGAGGCTAGGCCTGAAATGCTTCAAAAGGTTTAAGATGAATGAAGTAAGGGAAGGGGATAAACAATCTTAACCCATGTAACTATTAACCATCTAGTAGAGCATCCAGCATAATATACCATGAACCGACACTTAAACTTGAGAAGAACGCTTACTTAATCAAGTCGCTATGCATGAAGAAACCCTAGCTTCATAGATCATCCATCAAAAGGAAGAAAAGAATCCACACATGATCTTATCAACAAAATTCTTTATTCCTCCATCCAAAGCACAATTCCAAGACCCAAATGCTTCAAGAAATTTAAAAAATTTCAGACCTCTTAAGGGATTTCTCCCTCAAGTTGTTGTGTTCAGATGAGAGGAACTGCACCTCTATTTATAGAGGAGGTGCTCAACTTCCCTCAAAGTAAAATATTATTTTTTTAAGTTAAAATCCCCTATTCTAGCCTATGGAGGGGCAAAAGGCCCTCTTCAACAATTAAATAATCTAAAATAATACAATTTGGGGGGCATTCATGCCACATGTACAAATCCAAGGGGCATAAACCCTGAAAAATGACACATCTCCCTAAATGAAGGGAACAGGGAGGGGGTTTGATGTAGTATCCAGCCTCCAAAGGCCCTTCAAAGCTCCTCTTCTTCCATAGTCTCCAAGTGTGGGCTTCAAGGTGCATGCTCCAGCCCCCATGTGTCATCCAAATGAACACCCTAGCCCTTCAAACGTGGACACAAGGGCTCCAGCGATGTGAAACCTTCATCAAAAGGGGTCGACCCTGCTTCCAATTCATTCAAACAACAAACTTATGGTTGGCCCTAACATCAAATATAGGTCGGCTCTGTCATATAATAGCTAATTTAAACCCAAATTTAGGTCGGTTCGAGAGCAATTTTAGTGAATGGGTTGTACACTTATGTATATATATCATATATGCAACAACTTTATGCTTTCACATTTTTATGTCTTCTGGGCAAAAAGGGCTCACCGTTCTGTCCTGTGATGATCAGATTCAATGTTATGCCATCTGAGATGTCTTCAAATTCCTCAGAATGCAGATCTGCTTTAGATTTCCTGTCACAACCATTTTGCCTTCAACAAGATCATACATTATATCTTGCAGCCTTTATATTACATATTGTGCGTATATCTGAGTACAAGCATCAAGACTGCCTGTTATCGCACAGTTTGTAGCAAGGAGTAAAGCTTGAGGTTTGAAGGTCAAAATGGCGTAACAGGAACCAATCCCACCCAATGGCACCACGATGGGATGGTTCTTTCTCTTTAGGGAGGTGAGGCCCAGGGGAGACGTCCCCGGTGACCTAGGGTTTTGAGGAGGCAAGAGGATGATAAGACAAGGATAAATTCCCCCCTCACAAGTCACCACTGAGCAGATAGTCTTGGCTAAACAACCAATAATAAAGTAAAACCCCCAAAAATATACCTGCCTGAGACAAAGCAACAACAAATTGATATATGCAAGCTAAATCAATGGGTTAGTACTTCATATAAAATAGATGACTATTTGATAAACATATAAGCAATTGATGATAAATATTGACGAAGCCAATGTTTATAAATAGCAATGAAATTATGTCACTTCTTCAATAAATGATGAAACAATATGACATTCAATGCAATAAATCAACACTTCATTCAATTAATGCCCTTAATCACCATTCAATTGCCTATAATGAAAATGCTTGTTGCACAAAGGTGTTAATAACAGGAGATGACGACAACATATAGGGTTAGAGGGTTAGTTCTAGGCTAGGGTTAGTTAGGTTAGGGTTTGATTCAAAGTGTTGAGAGTAGTTTTGATCAGGTTCACTTCAACGCATGAGGTCTTAGGATCAATGCCTTAGGGTTAAATGGAGTCAATAGTGAAGGACGCAAGAGCTGAAGGAGACAAAAGTCAAAACGGCTAAGGACTAGAGGGAGAGACTTTGAGGTGTTGCTAAAGCAAGGCCTCAAAGTCAAAACCTTAGGGGAGAGAGGCTCACTTTGGTGTAGGTGAACTAGGCCTCAGTGCTCTCTCCTCCTTCCTTAACTCAAATGGCAAAACGACTAGTTGAAAGATGAAGCATAAAACCAAAACTAGAGGGTTTGATGAAGCAAGGTGTTGCTACAGCAAGGCCTTTTGAGCAAACCCTAGAGAAAAAACGACCCTAAGTGTAGTGGACCTAGGCTTAAGACGTCTCTCTCTTCTTGGCCTCTAGATAGTACATCTAGCAATAAATGAAGTAAGGAAGGGAGTGTAGCAATGACTAGGCTCTCTCCTTCTTCAATGGCTGAAAATTTCTCTCAAAGGGGACATGAGACAAGGACCTACTTGTGTGCTTGTCACCTAGGGTTTTTGTTCAGCAAAATCATAAACATATGCAAGAAATTAAACTACAACCATTCATTCAAGAAGTTTTGCAAAAAATACTTACAATTCACCAAGAAATATCAATGCAAACCCTAGTTGTACTTGTAACACCTTCCTTCAAGAGAAATGCCAAAACATGCCAAAATAATCCTCCTTCAACAAGTGCGCATCACTAAATCAGCCAATAACCCAAGAGAGGGCACAAATTTCAGACCTCACTAATGAGTGAGTAAGTTGTGATGAAAAAATGAAGGTAAAAATCCTTCATTTAGACAATACCATGACCTAATTTTACATTTTAGGTCATGTAAAAGGCCGACAAGGCCAAAATACCAAAATCATACTGTTTTACATTAAATTGTCAAAATAAAACCCTAATCAAGCTGAAAAGAGAATAAAAGCCCCTCCAAGGGAGACGTTAGCCCCTTTTAGGGCAAATGGGGCATCTTGGAGCAAAACGTTAGCCCTCCTTGGGCTTCTCCATCATGCCACACGTGCCAATATTGCCCAGTCTGCCTCCCAAGACGTCCAATAGGCTGGATGACGTCATGGTCATCAAGGGTGACGTCCTAGGCCTTCCAAGGCCAACGTTCCACTGAAAGAGGGTCAATCCCCCTAGGTTAAGCTCTGCCGGGCTGCCTCTGGTGGAACGTCCTCTTCTTCTCTGGTGCAAAGCCCCTGATCCATCTTTGTCCTGTCTCTGCCCCTTGATGGGGTCTCAGTATCCATTTGATGGGCTCTTCAACCCCATGGAGGTCTGAACTGATCATCTCCCCATGTGTACCGGTCCAAATGGTACTTGTCCGTCGGGCATGGTCCTGCACATCAAAAGCTACGCCCTCCATGGGCTCATCAGTCACTGGGATCATAGCAATGTCAATCACGTCTCATCATCAATTTTATTAAACATGTGCATAAAATCCCTAATAAATCAGTTAACAGCTCAAAGATGTTACACAAGCCTGCAATACAATTTTGAAGAGAAGTACAAGGCGTCCTATTGGGCTAGTGTCCACTGGAAAAGGAAAGTTTCCGGAAGAAACCTCATCCGAGCCATGTAAGTGGGTGATGTGGTCAGGGGATGTCCAAGCATGTGGGTGTAGTGAGGCCAAGGATGCAAAAAATGTTACCTGTGGGTGCCTTTGTAGAAGGTGAGCTGTACTTGTCATGGATGCATTCTTTCCAAGCCCATTCTTGCCTTTATTCCTTTTATTCTTTTATTCTTTATTGCTTTTTTTGTTCAAGAGCTAATCGGGGGACACTGCCCTGGCGTGGTGACCAGTGGTGACAGCGTTACCCACAAAGTACTTTCGCAGAAATGAGAAGGCTGGCTCATGATGAGACCCCCTTTCCCTTGGCCATGCAACCAAGAGTCATTGCCCTGGTGTGGTAACCAGCTGGTGGCAATGTCATACTACTAGGCACCCATGGACCTAATAGGCTGGCTCGTGATGAGACCCCCTATCCTCTGGTTAGGTCTTGTTTTATTACTTTTTTTCGGGTCCCTCTTGTTTCTTGCTGAGAAGCCTTTTATTTCTTTCTCAGGGATCCCTGGGCGAAGCATCTTGAGGTTTTATTTTAGACTTTTATCTTTTACCAGCTTGCTTTTACCTTCTGGGCCTTTAGCCCCTTCTTCCCATGAGATAAGGTGCAATCTTGAAAATAGGTCAACCCCATGCCTAGACAAGTGGAATGGTATAAGTGAGCGGGAAACAAGATGAAACAATGGTGCTATGACGGGAGCGGACGATGGCTTTTCAGAAATCCCCCCAGTGGCAAACCAAAACCTACAGACACAGGCTTGTTAGGGCACCCTGTCAATCCCCCCAAACAAGGTCAAGTGGGCAAGTGTAAGATCTAAGCAGTTGTTAGAAATAAAAGGAATCAGATGCATACATTCAATGGTTTTGATGATCAAAGTGACACATACCATGATACCTGAACTAATTACCTCATGGAGCAAGAACCTTCTCTAATACATGACCAAGCCGATGGTGATGGATGCTGCTGCTGCTGACAAGACAAAGACGCTGGAAGAAAGAAAAGGTGGGCCCTCCAGGGCCATGCTAAAGTCACTCCTGCTCTTGGTACTCCATGTCTAGGGCCTGTGGGCCTCGAGACATGATCTCCTAGTTATCCCTGAAAGTGGGGGATAACACTGCCTACAAGGTAGATGTTAATTAGATCCTTATTTTCAAATTCAGAAAATATCTTTGCATGGTTCCATTTGCCTCACTTGGTTGTGGTTGCATATGATCAACATTTCAAGCAGCAAAGGGACCTTTGCTTTGAAATGGTTTTTTGTGTCAGCCAATCAGAGCAATAAACCTTCTTCCATACTCTTTAAACTTTTGTGTAAGTCCTCTGCATGAAACCTGGCTATAACCTCTATAATTTCCCTCATTACTTTTCAAGAGCATAAATGCAGACAAAAGCAAATCTGGCACTGACAAGCAGAGATTGGAGAACTCATTGGTCAATCTCCTTTGGATTCTTGGTTTTTTCAAACATCCATGCCTTATTTATAAACATCCTGTAAATTTAAGAGACACAATAGAATCTGAGTTGTCAAAGGTAGTCCAAGATGTATGCTCTGTGTATCTTCAAGGCTAGAATATAAAACAAATAAAATTTACTGCCATTTGCATTGTCAAATATGTGAAATCATTACATCTGTTCCACTAAATTTCAGAGGCAAGCTATTAAAAAATGTTGCCAGTAGAAACATGTCTAGCCAAAATCTTTCTTCTGTATTCTGTAAGTGTACTAAAATTCTCCTGATCACCAATTATTCCGATTTTACCATGCATGCTTTGTTTTTCCAGTTTGTTGATCTGGTGGATTAGCGGTGCTACCAATAATCACCAAATGAGTGACAAGTGGCCTTTGGAGGCCTAGCCATGCATCTACTACCCCAACAACTTCTTCAAAGTACCAAAACGTCCCCTAAAGGGGTGACATCACCTTATTCTAGGGTTTCTTTTGTGTAAAAGTGAATTTTAAGATGAATTGTTTAATATTATTTTGTTGCAAGGGGTAAGATAAAGGTTGTGGACCCAATATCTTATGTTTTACCCTTGCTAATGTGGACAAACTATGTGATGGACATTTTTTATAAATAGAGATCATAAGATCTCATTTGGAAACATATCTCTCCCATTTGGAGAGGCCTTGGACTGAAATTTTTGCTATCTTTGGCTATTTTGTCTCTTGTGCTCTTGTGAGGCTATCTTTCTTGGTTATTGGTTGGTGGAAGATATGTGCTAGCCTTGGAAGGCTTTTCTCTTGCTATTGTGGTGGTTTATCTTAGCATCTTTTCCTTGAATTGGTAAGAAAATCTGCTTGTGCTATCATTTGTATTTCAAGTTAAGGTTATATTGCTAGAGCTAGGTGGGAAGTATAAGGGCATACACCCCCACCTTAGTCTCCATCATAATTTTTCTTAAGTATTGTTCATTTAGCAAGGGTTTACTAAGAGAAGTATAAGTGCATACACCCTCTTAGTCTAAACCCTAGCTAGGGATACTTGCCTTGGGGAGTAAGAGGATTTACACCCCCAAGGAAGGTAGTACCTCTAGCTTATTCTTTTCTTGACTCCATTAACGCAACCATTAAAGGCACTAGTCATCACTTGTTGCATTGGAGAAATAAATTGTTGCCTTGGTAAACGTGAAAAGTCAAGGTCTTGAAGTTCTCTCATTTGGATTTTGTTCTTTAAGCCCTAGGCTCTCTTGCCTCATTGAGGCGTCCCCTCTCTCTTACTAAATCTTGCTGCTGTTAATAAACTAACCCTACAGCCATAAGGCTGCAGAAACCTTAACTGTTATATCCCTAACAACTCACTAACTAACCCTAGACTTAAGCTAAAACTTTGCTCTCATGTTCTACTTGCTATAACGCACTTTTTTGTCAACTTTTGGGCAAGTTTCATTGGGTAATTTTGCTGCTGCAATGCATTATATGTTACAACCATAAGGCTGATAAATTTTACTGCAGAGATATTGTATGACAGTCTTGTTTTAAATATCAAAGTGCATGATAATCCTTAGTCATTTGCTAGATTAACTCTTGTGCTTTCAAATTCACTTATAGTAGCTCTTATTGCACTTGTCATGGTTTAATAATTGCTGATATATTGATCGATTTGCTCCTGCAAATTAGGGACAGCAAGTTTAACTTGCTTGTCCACCTAACATACTATATGCAAGTGTGGCTTTTCTTGTGTCTCGGGCAGGTACAAACACTTTTGCAGGTATCCAAAGGCTTGGCAACCTTAAACCACTCGGAGACGAGTCATCAAAGCCACTTTCCTCTTCCATTATTGACCTTTAGGGGGACACTTCTCTTCCTTCCATTTCATCCGTCTCAATCCCCCCAGGTTCACCGGGATCACCTCCCTAGAGTGACCTAGTCACCCTTGAAGCGCGAGACCTATATCGAAGTGACATTGGGTATAGTGTCCCTTAGTTGTTTCCAATTGGTGGTTGGGTCGAGCTTTGCCCAACCTACAACTTGTGCGATAACAGTTACAACTAACTCCTACTTTATTCATTGTTAACTTAGTTGTTGGAGTTAGTTAGAGGGAACAATAGTATTTTTGTTTTCCTAGATTATCTTATTGGAGGAAGTTGAGATTTCAACAAACTTCTTGCTACTTTTAGTAAGCAAGTAGTTGAGGATCTCATTTTTATTGTATTCCTTGGAGAGAAAAGTGGATCTAGGAAAATAAATAATTTTTTATGACGAGTTAGAGCTCAAATCTATATAAGGATTTGCTTACTCCATTTGCAACATGGATAGGAATAGTGGAGAAATGGAAGTACTTGTGAGCAAGCTAACTCTAATTTTGGGAATTTGTCTCTTATTTATGTGAGTGATGTTGTTTTCTATGTAATTTTATTTGTGGATTTGTTGTAGGGCCTATACTTGGAGGTTAAAAATTTTGCAAGATTTTGAATATCAGAGGAAAATAAGGCCATAGAGGATCACATTGCTAGGTTGGAGGAGTCTATAGTGATGTAGTTAACTCACATCCTATGCTTTTTGGTCATCTACCCTTTAAGATCAAAACATCTCATATGCTATATTTAAGTAGTAGGTATGTATTTATATAATCATGGGGTAAGATTCTACCAAACACTTGCTTTGAGTACTGGATCTTAAGTGACCCTCTCCCTAAAACCAATCGTTGAATCAAGTTTAGGTCTTTAGAACACGCCAAATGGATGCCTATATAGTATAAATCCTCGAGTTTCCCTCTTAAAATTGCCTGAGTGATTCCATAGCCCAAGTAGGTGAGACACTGGTCTCCCTTTCACTCATCACCCCAAGCCCATCCTTTTTCATCCTTTTTCTTCATTTACATTGTTGCTAGGTTCTCTTTAATCTCACTCCTACTACACAAAGGGAACCTAGTTAACCCTTAGGGATACCCCACTTGACTTAGGTCTTTCCTTTGTCTAAAGTGAGATGAGAGTTGGTGAGGTGACAGTGGCCAACCTCTTGAGTTCTATAAGGCTTGCACCCATTTTTTGGACTTTAAGCTAAAGGTGCTCGTTTGTGTGGTAACAGGGCCTATATGGATTTCAATCTATTTTCCTTCTTATATTGGATATTATTCAATAAATGAACTTCTATTCATTTCATTGGTATTAGAGCCAAGTTTGATTCCAACTTTTGGCCACACTTTTCAGACCTTATCTGATCCGACGTTTGGCCATGTTACCCCCAACTTAGGGGTAACTAAGGAGATTATGTCTCGAGGCCTGCGGGTTGTAGACATGGAGTGTTGAGAGCCAGATGGACAGAGCATAGCCCCGAAGGGCCCTTCTTTTCATTGATTTCTTCTACACATCACCGGCAACAACATCCACCACACTGTCCTGGTCACAGAAGGCAATGGGTCTTGCTCCATGAGGTAATGAGTCCAGGTATCATGGTAAGTGTCACTCTGATATTTGAAGCATTTGAACATGTTGCAAAAGATCTTTCTTGATTTCAGAACGTTTGCTTGGAATTTATGCTTTTTGCCTTATTTAAACCTGGGGGGGTGTCATTGTGTCCTAGTAAGTTGGTTGCCTTCAGGAATAGGTTGCTACTGGGTGGTTCCTTGAAGAGTCATCATCCATTCCCTACGATACTTGTCACTTTCCATGCTTCACTCCCTCCATCTCCTCACCTTTTGGGATCTTCGGGTGTATTGAACCAAGAAGGAATTGTACCTTACCTCATGGGAGGAAGGGGCTAAAGGCCCAGAGGGTAGAACCGTAGAAGTAGCTGGCAAGAGATAAAAGCCAATCATAACACCTTTGAGATGCTTTGCCTAGGGATCCCCGCGAAAGCAATGAAACGCTTCTCTTTAGAAATGGGGACTTGCAAAATGAATGATAATGAATACTCAAGGTGTTAGTTGGGGGATAGGAGGTCTCATCATGAGCCAACCTATCATGATCATAGGTATTTAGTGGTATGACATTACCATCATTTGGTCACCAAGCCAGGGTAGTGGCTCTTAGTTGCATGACTGAGGGAAAGGGGGTCTCATCACGAGCCAACCTTCTCATTTCCGCAAGGTATTTCTGAATGACACTGTCGAACCTGGACACCCAGCCAGGACAGTGGCCTCCAACTAATTCCTTGAAACATGAAAGAAATATAAAGAAAAAGCTAAGAAGAAGAAAATGGCAAATAAATGGGCTTGGAAAAATTGCATTGGTGAGACCCCCTTTCTCTCAGCCATGCAACTAAGAGCCATTACCCTGGCTTGGTGACCAGATGATGGTAATGTCATACCCAAGGCTGTGGGGAGCGGGAGCGTCGATTTTCAAAAATTTCCGGGAGCGGGAGCGTTTTTTTATATAATACATAAAAAATATATATTTTGATGCATATATATATATAAAACATGCAGAATGTTGAATCAATTGCAAAAAACATGAAAACATAGATATAAGATCATTTAACTAATTGATTAGTGATGATCATTAAAGCATCAACCATTTAGTACACATATAACATCAATCATAAACATTTGTCATCAATAGATTGTACATCAACCACGAAATAAAATAATCTAGTCTCTAGACTTTAGACTTTAGAACATCAATGATCATATTCATTACCAAAGAGTTGTAACTTGTAAGATTCAAAATTTCAATCAATAGTTCAAAGTTCAAACTTCAAAGGTAAATTGTCATATGATGTTCTTAAGTTCATAAGTTCATAAGTTCATTGTTTATAGAATAAGCCATAATAAAGAGTCAAGACTCATGACAAAGTACTAAGTTTTAGAGACTACTTCTAAATAGGAAACAAAAAAAGAGATCTAGTATATAGTAGCAACTTAGCAAGTACTAAGTACTATGCTTTAAGTTTTCCTCTTGCCACGAGAAACTTATAGTTTCTTCTCCCGTGATCTTTGAATAAGAGCAGGAACATGTGGAAGTGATCGTGGAACACGACCAACAGCTGAATGGCCCCCACATGACAATGGACGTTGTGCAGATAAAGGTAAAACTGATGAATCTTGAACCCTTGTAGTGGATGGGGGTGGCATGTCTTCTCCAGGAATATGATCGCCATCATGATCACTCAAAAGTTCCTCTTCCAAGCGCTCTAAAACAATGGTTCCATCCTATAAATTAGTCTCCTCTGGATTGTTATCCCAAGTCCTATCTCTTTTACAAAAAGCATTCCCCTCTGCATCACAATAATGCGACAACAACCTCAAGTTGTAATGCACATAAACCAAGCTTTCTGCCCGGTCTGCATTCAAGCTGTTTCTCTTTACACTGTGGATGAAGCTATAGGTGCTCCAACACCTCTCTGCAGAAGAGGTGTTAATGACCTGAGAAAGCACCTTCACTGCCAATTTATGCAAAATTTTGGCAGGGGAGCCATACATGTTCCACCATTCGATAGCACCCAACCTGTCTTGATCTTTGGTTGCATGCAAGTTACCAAAGACTCCATGCTCACTGATGTATTTGCTCAATTCGCTTCGTACTTGAGCACACTCCTCTTCATCAGGTACCAACTTGTCCAATGCAAGCATATATCCATTTTGCATCTCTGGATCTCTGTGTGGTTTTCTCCTTTCCCCACCCCTGAGTGCTGGTTGGGCCAACCAAGATGAAGAATAATATTTTGGGGTAAGGACATATGCCAGGGCATGGAGTGGAACATTCAAATTATCCCACCTTTTGACCACAAGTTTATGGATATGATCATACAAGATCGCATCCTTCGACTGAACAATGTCTTTGATTTGGCCTAGCATGCTGTCCATCTGCTCATACACCTCTCCAATCACCGGTCGATCTGTATCTGTAAACCGAATCATAATGTAAATGGGTTTGGTGAACTGCAGAATATACCGAACCTGTTGCCAAAAATGGCCATCAAGAACTGTGTCCTCCACTTCCTGAAAGTCACTTCTCTCAGATACGGATGTAGCCTTGTCTTTTAGATCCCGCCATGAATTACTCGAGGCCATACTAGCCAATGCCTTTCTTACCTTCAACAAGCGCCCGAAGGTGAGATAATAGCTAGCAAATCTGGTCTTTGCAATCTTTAGTAAATCCAACTTGGAGTGACTGCG
>JASDQU010013212.1:94088-104267 GCA_032191745.1 Picea mariana
TTGGGTCCATTACCCAAACCTGGAGTCTCCAACTTCTCATGGCCATAACTCTCTAACCGTGAGGAATTATGTGACGTTCCACATACCACCGAAAATGACATGACAAGAACTATCCATCTAGGATATTTTCCCTGACAAATTAACTTTTCTTCATCTCATTATTCCACAATTAAGCATGGGTTCTCTTACTCCACAAAGCGTCTTCCCGTGAAGGTTTTCACCATAAGGGGGCCACTTTGGAGTTCATCCATATTTACTTCTTATCAACCATGACAAAACAATAATGAATCATATTTACATCAAACACTATTAGGTCCATTACCCAAAACTTTGTGCTATGGGTCTTTCTTCAAGGGTTGACATCAATGACAACCAACCTTAATCAACATGTCCCTGAGTTGGAGCGAGATGGTATCCCCATTTTTCAGGGATAACTAGGAGATCATGTCTCGAGGCCCACAGGTCCTAGACATGGATTATCGAGCAAGATTGACCCGAGCATGGCCCTGGAAGGCCCACCTTTTCTTCTTCTATCGTCTTTATCTTGTTAGCAGCAGCAGCGTCCATCACCATGGGTTTGGTTCTGTATCAAAAGAGATTCTTGCTTCATGAGGTAATTAGTCTAGGTATCATGGTATGCGTTGCATTTGATCGTTAAAACCTTTAAATGTATGCATCTAATTCCTTTTATTTCTAACGAATTCTTGGATCTTACATTTGCCCACTTGACCATGTTTGGGGAGATTGACAGGGTACCCTAGCCAGCCTGTATCTGTAGGTTTTGGTTTGCCACTGGGTGGATTTCTGAAAATCCATCGTTCACTCCCCTCATAGCACCACTTCTTCATATTACTTCCCACTCACTTATCTCATTTCCCCTTGTCTGAGCATTGGGTTGACCTATTTTCAGGACTGCACCTTACCTCGTGGAAAGAAGGAGCTAAAGGCCCAGAAGGTAAAAATCAAGCTAGTAAAAGATAAAAGCCTAAAAATAAAACCTCGAGA
Source organism: Picea mariana (assembly GCA_032191745.1). NCBI lineage: Eukaryota > Viridiplantae > Streptophyta > Pinopsida > Pinales > Pinaceae > Picea > Picea mariana. The sequence goes on from JASDQU010013212.1 coordinate 95,094, forward strand.
TGTTTCACCCAAGGATCACCGAGAAGGCAATAAAAAGCTTCTCAACAAAAAACAAGAGGGACCCGAAAATATAATAAAACAAGACCTAGTTAGAGGATAGGGGGTCTCATCACGAGCCAGCCTATTAGGTCCATGGGTACCAAATAGTATGACATTGTCACCATCTGGTCGCCACTCCAGGGCAGTGACTCTTGGTTGCATGACCAAGGGAAAGGGGGTCTCATCACGAGCCAACCTTTTCATCTCTGTGAAAGTACTTGTGGGTAACGTTGTTAGCTCTGGTCACCATGCCAAGGTAGTGTACCTTGATTAGCTCTTAAAAAAACAAAACAACAAAAAAATGAATAAAAGAATAAAGGCAAGAATGGGCTTGAAAAAAAAAAAATGCATCCATGACAAATACAATTCGCCTTCTACAAAGGCACCCACAGGTAACACTTTTGCATCCTTGGCCTTCACTACATCCACATGCTTGGACATCCCCTGACCACATCACCCACTTACATGGTGTTGGAGCCGCCCTTGTTTTATTTTTACCTTGCACAATTTTCAATTTTTGATACTTGAAATCTAAAGTTAATTTTCCTTTTCCTTCCGAGATCTTGAAACTCTGCAACCTTGTTACGTAAGCAGCGATGCTTTTTCACTCTCGAAACACATCTATTTTCTTAAGAATGTTGCTCTCTTTGTTTTATTTCGGGATCTCGCAGGTCGGATAATACAACTCATAAATTCACAAGTCCCGAGTCACGAAGTGGTAAAGTTGTTTTAAATTTTCGCTCACTCAAGATTGTAACCAGGGTAAAAACTTTAACTCAGTGATTAGGCATCGTCGGGGTTTCGCACCTCGGCGTTCGCTAAGTTCGAATTTTCATTTTTACAGCTCCGAGAGCCGAGAATACGAGGTTCTTTCGGGCTAACCCTGGTCAAGAATTAAAGGCAAAAAGCTAACCTTGGTTAAATCTATTATCGGCGTCTCGCCACTCGGCACTATTTTTTTTGAAAGTTATGGCGTCTAAAACCCCGACTCACGAAGTCGCGACGTGATTATAGCAAGATTAATTAGTCGCCTAATATTAGATTTTCTTCTCCTAATTTGAGCCTTAAATATCGCCATCTCACGGTTTCGCGACTCGGCATAATAATCTCCTAGAAACTTGTCTTCGAAGTTCTGAGTCGCAATATGGCGAATAAATTGATTATATAATTAATGATGCTCCAAATCGCAATTACTGTTAATTAAGCTAAAATCGGTACTCGCAGTCTCGCGAGTTGAAAACTCGAAATGTTTAAAGAAAATCCACGATGCAGCGAACAGCGAGAAAGTTACAAACGTTACTAAGTTTTGATAATTTTTAAATAAAGCAAGATATGTCCCGCGCATCGAGGTTTGCACGTTTCTCGAGGTAGCTAGTTGCTCTTCATACTCTGACTGACTGTCAAACTGCCAAAATTTATGACATTAATGGGAAGATAAGGTAAATCCACGCATATAAGATCGGATTTTATGCAATTAATTTGTTTCTAATTACGATTTGACAGGATTATTCCGAAAAGTACCAAATTTTCAAATATATACAGGAGTTTCATTTTTTATAATGAAAACATTTTTCATAAACACGCAGAGCTCATCATTTTCCGAGTGAACTAATTTCTGCATGTATACACAGGTCTATCGCAGAAGGGAGAAAACGCAAGCTTCAGCTATGGCTCCATGGAAAGCAGCAAAGGCGAATGTCGAGATTGCAGCACAGGGCTCAGACAATGTCGTCGATACTTCACCCCGGAGTGGCAGCTCAGTCCCTAGCTGGTCGTTTGTTTCAGATATTCTGCAATCTGAGTTGGTGAATTATTCAGACTCCGACGACAACAAAAAGGATGACCTGAACACCAAATACAAGATAGTTGTGCAATCCGGAATACACTGGGTAGCAACCAGACCACGGTTTCTCCCATATTATGACATGATCCGATGGGCGTTGGATTACATAGACCTACCCACCCGAACTATCATAAACGACCAACGGGTCACGGTCGGGACTTTTAGACCAAAGCATATCCAAACCATGTATAAGCTCCCAACAACATCTGAATACACATATGATGTTGAATTCCTGGAGGGATTCAAAGAGAAGGAGTGCACTCAATATGACAAAACCAGGCCTGGTTTGATAAAAGATTGGGTTTTGCGCTCCGCGAAATTCAGAGCAAATGACCAGGGCGTTTATTCAATCACTTCGTTGGAGCCACAGTATATGTATGTGGCAATGATGACATGCCAACTATTCGGAAAGGAGGATACATCGCATTTCTACATTGCGTGGGTACCTCTCATGTTTCGGGTAGCAGAGGTTGCTCGTTTAATTGGGCAAAGATACTCTCAGACAGTTTGGCCAACCGGGTCACAGAGTATCGGGAGCAGAAGGAAAGCGGGAGACCGTCCTCTTTTTTCATGTTCACATACATTATGGACGCGGTATGTTCTATGACACCATTCCCTTTAATGAGCTGGGCTTGGAATCCAGTCCAAGAAAATCCCGTGCATGAGTATCATGACAAATTGTGGGAGAATAAAGCGGACAAATTCATTTACAAAATTTTCAACTGAGTGATGGTGCCCCTGCACATTGCCATTTTTGGTCGCTCGCCACCTCGTATCTCGGACAGCATTGCTGCAAATCTGAGTGGTATAGCGGACCGGTACGTAGAAGCAGAGTTTTCCTATTTCAGAGTGTTCGGCGCTATTGTTCCCCCGCTTGCACTACCACTGTTCATCCCCGACAAGCTGGCTTGTCGCGAGATCGCCCGACAAATAGTGATTGGAAGGGTGAGTAAAGAACTCAAAGCATCTTCGAAGAAGGTATGGTCGTTTTTCCCCGTTCGGCTAAATTCTTATTCTTTATTGGATTTTGGGCATGCCAAAGCCGAGGCTGCAGCCCTGGAAGACCTGAGTTTGGTCTCCATTGAGTATAAAAAACATGATCCTCAGAAAATTGTAAGCAACCATTTAGCTAATTGTGGGCTGAAGAGGTTTGAACACGAGTGTTCACCCCCGGATGAAATTTTCCGAGGGGCGAGGTCTTATGGGGAAGTGCTAGTTCGAATCCGATCTTTAACACCCGAAGACATGGCCTCTGTATTAAAGTTTCAGGAAAACAGACGAAGTTGTCTTCCTGTTGTGTTGCGCGGAGGGAGCCAGGGCATTTCTGAGATGGAACCGAAGGATGATGAAGGCCTCAAAGAAGCAACTTATGATTCAGGAAAAAGCCATAACGAGAAGGAGCAAACGAATAAGCCCGAAGCAGAGACACAGAATCCGGACCCGCCAGAGACCTAGAATCCGGAAACTGAGACGAAGACCTCTGATCCTCCGAAGAAGCAGGACTTGGTTGTCACACCAGGAAAGGCAGCGAAACAGATCGGGGAACCCATCACTTCTGTCACCCCCTTGCAGTCGACGCAAGGAAATATAGAAGGATGGATTTTCGATGAGGAACTGAGGCCTATCAGAGCAGAAGAACTTCCCCCAAACGAGTTCTTCTTTGACAAAAAGAGAAAAGCGGTGGTGAAAAGGGAGTCCTACCAGGACGAAGGATCGAATGTTAAAAAATTCAAGGTTATGACTGATGGAAAGAACAAAAAGAATGAAGAATTCGCCATGGAGATCGCAGGAACGCTAGGAGCGTATGCATCGGCGAATCAATTCTCAGTCGGGATGTTAAAAAACCAGCTCAAAAGAAAGAATCGCTTGATCAAGACTCTCGAAGCCAGAGTAGCTTCGGCCACAGAAAGCATTAAAGATCAGGTGAGTGGGGAAATAGAAATGGTCCGACTAGCTGATAAAAAGGAAATAGAAGTGCTCAAAGCCAAGTTGGAAAAAGCGCATTCAGTGATCCGAGACAGTCGGGTGCAGGCTGGTCAACAGAGGAATATGATTGCAGAGCTGCAGGCTCAGGTAGAGATCACTGAAAGTAGGGTGATTGATGTCGAGGGGTTTAAATACCAAGCGACCCAGATTCGGAGCAAGATCTCTTCTGCACAGCAGAGTTTTCTCGCCAAAGTAGGAACAATCCGAGAGGATTGTCTATTGATGCATCGGGTTTCCGAGAACCTGACTGATAGAGAAAGAGATGCAGGAGCGGCTCGGGTCACCTTCCAGGAGGTGGTGATAGCCACGAATGACAGAGTTTCGGGAGGTTCTCTCGGACTCGCCCTCCCAGAAAAAACTAGAGGTAACATTTTGTTGAAAGATTGGGAGCATAACATTACCCTGGGCAAGGAACAGGCCCAAAAAGTGACCAATTCATTAGAAGAAGCCTTCAATTCTATAGAGAGCGAGTTGTTGGGTATGGACACTGGAGGCGATGTCGAAACGTTAATACAAATGAATGTAGAACAGATCTCGCTTGATCTGAAAGAGGAGGAGGAGAGAGATTCGGCAGATATCTCTCAGATGGACAGGGTGGACATGGCTCGAGTTGATAAGCATTTGATCCAGCCCAGCGCGCAACTAAGTGCCCTCGACATCGTCGATGCACAAATGGGGGACAAGCTGCAACAGTTAGCCCGAGAATGTTACTTCGCCGAGGTCAGTTGTCAAGCGAAACCTTCGCAGCTTGTATCTCAATTTGTGGACAGATGTATCGCCTGCACTGAATTCGCACGAAGACGAGCACCCGATACCAAGTGAAAATAGAGTGTGAGAAAGGGAGCGATTGCGCTCTTCTCATTGTAACCAAATTTGTGTAACCGTTGAGAGTCTAACTAATCTGTCAAGTTGTATAAATATATCACAGAACGAAAGAACCAGGGTTGGACTTTTTTTGAGTCGATTGTAATAGAGTTTTTGCATTCGAGAAGTTAATATAAGCAAATCTGGAGATTCTCGATTCCGTCAAGACTGTGTTACGAGTTTGTTTCTTCGTGTTTCATGTTTCATTTTATTTCATTATTCATAATTGATATGTTCCGTTATAATTTAGTACGACCACTACTATAACGAAATAATTTCATTTTTCTGTAATTGGTTATTGTCTTTCCTCTGCACCAACTATCAGCGGGTGTAAGACCAATCTACACTTACAGAATTATATATATATATGTGCTATGTCAATTATTTCTTTACTAATTTCCTCTTCTGTTTATATGTGAGTTTTCTCTTTGACAGGAACCTTACGTTATATGCAACTAAATGTTTTTCTCTCACCCCACACCTTTTTATTAAAAAATAATACAGTTACAGGAAAGAGCCTTCAATTTGCATTCATATTTTATTCTTTAAAAGTAAAAATTTCTCTTTTATTCGACCAAATCGAGACAGCGTTTAATCTCTCTTTAAATTCTTTCCTACTCTTACTGTTCCTCAATGACTGTCCTTGCAGCAACACAACCTAATATCGAACCCGGACTATCCAATCAAACACATATTGCTTTAAACCTTTTTGACATAATCCTTAAAACTGCTAATAACCGGGAAGAACTTGAACGTTCATGGGCAGCCATTGAACAAGATATAACTACTCAGGAACAGTTGGAAGCTAGACGACGTGAATGTAGAAATCTTTCCTAGTTTCCCATACCGAAGATTGACATTACCCTCTTACCCATTTTTCACTTACTTTCGGATGCCTCGACACTGTACTTTTAAGCCTTAAGTACAGACTCAGGAACAACACATGGCTTGGATGAGGTCTTTCCTGGAACTTTCATTTTTCTGTGGACACTAGCCCAATAGGACGCCTTGTCCTTTTCTCCAAACTTGTATTACAGGCTTATGTAACATCTTTGAGTTGTTAACTGATGTATTAGGGATTTTATGCATATGTTTAATAATATTGATGATGATATGTGATTGACATTGCTATGATCCCTATGACTGATGAGCCCATGGAGGGCGTAGCCTTTGATGTGCAGGACCATGCTCGACGTACAAGTACCATTTGGACCGGTACACATGGGGAGATGATCAGTTCGGACCTCCATGGGGCTAAAGAGCCCACCAAATGGATGTTGAGACCCCATTAGGGGGCAAAGATAGGGCAAAGGTTGATTAGATACTTTGCACCGGAGAAGAAGAGGACGTTCCAACAGAGGCACTCCGACACAGCTGGACCTAGGGGGATTGATCCATTTTCAGTGGGACGTTGGCTCTAGGTGGCCTAGAACGTCACCAAGAAGCTTATGACGTCATCATAAGCGTGTTTCCAAATGGACAGGGCAGTTGGCACATGTGGCAGCTTGGAGAAGCCCAAAAGGAGCTAACATTTTGCTTCAGGAGGTTGCACTTGCCCTAATAGGGGCTAACGACACCCTAGAAAGGGGTGTCGTCTCACCTTTTTGCTCGATTAGGATTTTAGATTGACAATTTAATGTAAAAACAACGTGATTTCATATTTTGGCCTTGTTGACCTTTTTACCTGACCTAAAATGTAAAATTAGGTCAAGGTTTTGTATAAATGAGGGATTTTGACTCTCATTTTTAAGATCACAACTCATTCACTCCATAAGGAGGTCTGAAATTTGCGCCCTATCTTGGGTATTTGGCTTATTTAGTGAGGCGCACTTGTTGAAGGAAGACTTTTTGGCATTTTATGGTGTTTCTCTTGAAGGAATGTGTTACAACTAGGGTTTGCATGGTTATTTCTTGATAAATTGTCAGTATTTTTCTACAAAACTTCTTAAATGAATGGTTGTAGTCTTATTTTCTTACATATATTTATAATTTGTTGAATCAAAACCCTAGGTGACAAGCACACAAGTAGGTCCTTGTCTCATGTCCCATGATAAAGAAACTTTTAGCCATTGAAGAAGAAAAGGAGAGCCTAGTCGTAGCTACACTCCCTTTTCTTGCTCTCCTTTGTTAGCCGTACCATTTAGAATTCAAGAGGAAGAAGACGTCCCAGGCCTAGGTTATCTATGCTTAGGGTCATTTTTCTTTTAGGGTTTGATGAAAGAGCCTTGTTGTAGCAACACTCTCCCTCATTAAGCCTTCTTATCTTGATTTTGTGCTTCATTTGAGCTAGTCATTTTGCCAAATTGACCTAAGGAAGGAGGAGAGAGCACGAGGCCTTGCTATAGCAACACAGAAGTGAGCCTCTCTCCCATAGGGTTTTGATTTTGAGGCCCTGCCATAGCAACACTTCAAAACTCTTCCCTCTAGTCCTTGGCCTTCTTCCTTCAACCCTTGTGTCCTTCACTTTTGACTCCATTAAACCATAATGGCACTGATCTAAAGTCCTCCAATGTTGAAGTGAAACTTGATTACAACAATCTCAAAACCCCTTTGAATTTCAAACCCTAACTACACTAACCCTAAGTGTTGTCGTCACCCTTGGTTATTACATCTTTAGTGCAGCAACGTTTTGTCTTAAGAGCAATTGAATGGTGGTTTAGGCATTAATTGAATAAGGAGTTGATTGGTTACATTGAATGCCACATTGTTCCAATATTTATTGGTGAAGTGTTATAACTTTTCATCGCTATTGATAAACATTGACTTCGTCAACATTTATTTCTAATTGCTTATATGTATTTATCAGATAGTCTTATAAAGTACTAACCCATTGAATAACTTGCATATATCAATTTGTTGTTGCTTTGTTCCAGGCAGGTACACTTCTTTGGGGGTTTTACTTCTTAAATTGGCCTTTGGTCGGACTATCTGTTTGGGTGGTGACTTATGGAGGGGGAAAACCTTATCTCTATCTTATTAGCCTTTTGCCTCTTCAAAACCCCAGGTCACCAAGGATGCCTCCCCTGGGCCTAATCTCCCTAAAGAGAAAGAACCATCCCATTGTGGTGACAATGGGTGGGATTGGTTCCTGTTATGCCAGTTTGGCCTTCTATCTTATAGCCTTTTATCCTAGCTACAAACTGTGCGATAACAGGACCCTAACATCACAAAACTGATTTGGTTGAGGAACATCCCAAGAATAGGTAAAAAATGGTGGCACAACACGTTTGGAGTTGTTCAGGTGGGTGAAATATTGAGGGAGATTCATCAAGAGGCAAGAGTAGGAAGAAACCTAACACAATCAACTTTGCTTTCATGACCAATATTCAAGGATTTTATGAGCCATATGTGTTTGAAGAGGAAAAATGGAAAACTGAATGGGAGAAGGCCATGACAACTAAACATGAGAGTCTAATGAAAATTAGACTTGGGATCTCATAGATATTCCACTAGGGAATACACCCATTGGCTATTGTTATGAATCAAATGACCAAAATAGCATAGAGAGAGAAAGAAGTAGTTCCACGCCTTGATAAAGAGAGGAATGAATGTGAATCCTTTTTTAGTGGGAAACCTCCTTTTACCATAGAACCAATGTACAAGATAAGATGATCCTAAAACTAGATCTCCTTGGTATATACATAGGATATAAGGATACAATTACAATTAAAAGGTCTAGCTCACGATAACAATATAAAAATAGAAATACAACAACTCAATATATAGGTATTTACATGGAGATTTATGCTTAACATGGGGCTTTTTCTAGGGGATTAACATTCCCCTCCCCTTCAAAAAAGTGTTTCCCTCAATACTTGATTAGTCGCGGATGTTTTTGCATGAAGAACTAGTATTTATTAATTGCTCGATTTTGTTTCAAGGATTGTTTCTAGTTCTAGTATGATTGATGATTTGGTTATCAATGGATACAAAATGCATTTTTTTATCAATTATTAGAATGCTTAATAAATTTTATTGTCAAAGTGAACTTAGCCAAATTACAAATTTTAAAATGTCCACAATAATCTAATGTTTTTTAAATTTTAATAACATATAAAAGTTTAACCAAATTTTATTTAACTTACAACAGTTTAGTTCAAGATCAATTATTTATTAATATGGAACTTTAATCAAAATGCATGCAAATACATGTAGTTATCTAATCTTAACCAAAATGTCAAACTTAACATTTCTAAACTATTTATATCATTTGATAAAATTTAGACAGAAATGTAAATCCATTTTTAATTTCAATCAATCCTATTATATGTGACAAAATGCATTGACAAAAATCTTTAGAAAATATTATGATGTTTGATCAAATTTAATTTTAAAAGTCAACTAAAATGCAATTTTCAAAGTGAATTTAACTCAAAACCATATCTATGGATGAGTATTTAACCAAAACAATATTTTAATTATGCTTCTGCCAAATACATTGA
>JASDQU010013212.1:118492-129485 GCA_032191745.1 Picea mariana
AAATCCCTAGATATTGAGTTGTTGTATTTCTATTTTTATATTATTATCGTGAGCTAGACCTTTTAATTGTAATTGTATCCTTGTATCCTATGTATATACCAAGGAGACTTGGTTTTAGGATCATCTTATCTTGTACATTTGTTCTATAGTAAAATGAGGTTTCGCACTAAAAAAGGATTGACATTCATTCCTCTCTTTATCAAGGCGTGGAGCTACTTCTCTCTCTCTCTCTCTATGCTATTTTGGTCATTTGATGCATAACAATAGCCAATGGGTGTATTCCCTAGTGGAATATCTATGAGATCCCAAGTCTAATTTTCGTTAGACTCTCATGTTTAGTTGTCATGGCCTTCTCCATTCAATTTTCCATTTTTCCTCTTCAAACACATATGGCTCATAAAATCCTTGAATATTGGTCATGAAAACAAAGTTGATTGTGTTAGGTTTCTTCCTACTCTTGCCTCTTGTTGAATCTCCCTCAATATTTCACCCACCCGAACAACTCCAAACGTGTCGTGCCACCATTTTTTACCTATTCTTGGGATATTCCTCAACCAAATCAGTGTTGTGATGTTAGGGTCCTGTTATCGCACAGTTTGTAGCTAGGATAAAAGGCTATAAGATAGAAGGCCAAACTGGCGTAATAGGAACCAATCCCACCCATTGTCACCACAATGGGATGGTTCTTTCTCTTTAGGGAGGTTAGGCCCAGGGGAGGCGTCCTCGGTGACCTGGGGTTTTGAAGAGGCAAAAGGCTAATAAGATAGAGATAAGGTTTTCCCCCTCCACAAGTCACCACCCAAACAGATAGTCTGGCCAAAGGCCAATTTAAGAAGTAAAACCCCCAAAGAAGTGTATCTGCCTAGAACAAAGCAACAACAGATTGATATATGCAAGTTATTCAATGGATTAGTACTTTATAAGACTATCTGATAAATACATATAAGCAATTAGAAATAAATGTTGACGAAGTCAATGTTTATCAATAGCAATGAAAAGTTATAACACTTCACCAATAAATATTGGAACAATGTGGCATTCAATGTAACCAATCAACTCTTTATTCAATTAATGCCTAAACCATCATTCAATTGCTCTTAAGACAAAACGTTGCTGCACTAAAGATGTAATAACCAAAGGTGACGACAGCACTTAGGGTTAGTGTAGTTAGGGTTTGAAATTCAAAGGGGTTTTGAGATTGTTGTAATCAAGTTTCACTTCAACATTGGAGGACTTTAGATCAATGCCTTTAGGGTTTAATGGAGTCAAAAGTGAAGGACACAAGGGTTGAAGGAGGAAGGCTAAGGACTAGACAGAAGAGTTTTGAAGTGTTGCTATGGCAGGGCCTCAGAATCAAAACCCTACGGGAGAGAGGCTCACTTCGGTGTTTCTATAGCAAGGCCTCATGCTCTCTCCTCCTTCCTTAGGTCAACTTGGCAAAACGACTAGCTCAAATGAAGCACAAAATCAAGACAAGAAGGCTTAAGGAGGGAGAGTGTTGCTACAACAAGGCTCTTTCATCAAATCCTAAAAGAAAAACGACCCTAAGCGTAGATAACCTAGGCCTGGGACGTCTTCTTCCTCTTGAATTCTAAATGGTACGACTAGCAAAGGAGAGGAAGAAAAGAGATTATGGCTATGGCTAGGCTCTCCTTTTCTTCTTCAATGGCTAAAAGTTTCTCTATCAGGGGACATGAGACAATGACCTACTTGTGTGCTTGTCACCAAGGGTTTTGATTCAACAAATTATAAATATATGTAAGAAAATAAGACTACAACCATTCATTTAAGAAGTTTTGTAGAAAAATACTTTCAATTCATCAAGAAATAACCATGCAAACCCTAGTTGTAACACCTTCCTTCAAGAGAAACACCATAAAATGCTAAAAAGTCTTCCTTTAACAAGTGCACCTCACTAAATAAGCCAAATACCCAAGATAGGGTGCATATTTCAGACCTCCTTATGGAGTGAATGAGTTGTGATCCTAAAAATGAGAGTCAAAATCCCTCATTTATACAAAACCTTGACCTAATTTTACATTTTAGGTTAGGTAAAAAGGTCAACAAGGCCAAAATATGAAATCACGTTGTTTTTACATTAAATTGTCAATCTAAAATCCTAATCAAGCAAAAAGGTGAGACGACACCCCTTTCTAGGGTGTCGTTGGCCCCTATTAGGGCAAGTGCAACCTCCTAAAGCAAAATGTTAGCCCCTTTTGGACTTCTCCAGGCTGCCACATGTGCCAACTACCCTGTCCATCTGCCAACATGCTTATGATGATGTCATAAGCCTCCTGGTGACATCCTAGGCCACCTAGAGCCAACATCCCATTGAAAATGGGTCAATCCCCCTAGGTCCAGCTGTGTCGGGGTGCCTCTGGTGGAACGTCCTCTTCTTCTCCGATGCAAAGTATCTGATCAACCTCTGCCCTGTCTCTGCCCCCTAATGGGGTCTCAACATCCATATGGTGGGCTCTTTAGCCCCATTGAGGTCTGAACTGATCATCTACCCATGTGTACCGATCCAAATGGTACCTGTCCGTCGAGCATGGTCTTGCACATCAAAGGCTACGCCCTCCATGGGCTCATTAGTCACAGGGATCATAGCAATGTCAATCACATCTCATCATCAATATTATTAAACATATGCATAAAATCCCTAATATATCAGTTAACAGCTCAAAGACGTTACACAAGCTTGTAATACAAGTCTGGAGAAAAGGACAAGGCATCCTATTGGGCTAGTGTCCACAGGAAAATGAAAGTTCCAGGAAAGACCTCATCCAAGCCATGTAAGTGGGTGATGTGGTCAGGGGATGTCCAAGCATGTGGATGCAGTGAAGGCCAAGGATGCAAAAGTGTTACCTGTGGGTGCCTTTGTAGAAGGCGAGTTGTACCTATCATGGATGCTTTTTTTTTTTTCAAGCCCATTNTTGTTTTTTTTGTTTTGTTCAAGAGCTAATCAGGGGACACTGCCTTGGCATGGTGACCAGAGCTAACAACGTTACCCACAAGTACTTTCATAGAGATGAAAAGGTTGGCTCGTGATGAGACGCCCTTTCCCTTGGTAATGCAACCAAGAGTCACTGCCCTGGAGTGGCGATCAGATGGTGGGAATGTCATACTGTTTGGTACCCATGGACCCCCTATCCTCTGACTAGGTCTTGTTTTATTATTTTTTCGGGTCCCTCTTGTTTCTCGCTGAGAAGCTTTTTATTTCCTTCTCGAGGATCCCTGGGCAAAACATCTCGAGGTTTTATTCTTAGGCTTTTATTTTTTACCAACTTGATTTTTACCTTCTGGGCCTTTAGCCCCTTCTTCCCACAAGGTAAATTGCAGTCCCGAAAATAGGTCAACCCAATGCTCGGACAAGGGGAATGAGATAAGTGAGTGGGAAGTAAGATGAAGAAGTGGTGCTATGAGGGGAGCGAACGATGGATTTTCAAAAATCCCCCAAGTGGCAAACCAAAACCTACATATACAGGCTTGCTAGGGCACCCTGTCAATCCCCCCAAACATGGTCAAGTGGGCAAATGTAAGATCCAAGCAGTCGTTAGAAATAAAAGGAATTAGATGCATACATTTAAAGGTTTTAACGATCAAATACGACGCATACCATGATACCTAGACTAATTACCTCACGAAGCAAGAATCTCTTTTGATACAGGACCAAACCGATGGTGATGGATGCTACTACTGCTGACAAGATAAAGACGATAGAAGAAGAAAAGGTGGGTCTTCCAAGGCCATGCTTGGGTCAATCCTGCTCTCGGTACTCCATGTCTTGGACTTGTGGGCCTCTAGACATGATCTCCTAGTTATCCCTAAAAAATGGGGATAACATCTGGCTCCAACTCAGGGACATGTGCTCATCGTAGAGTGCATGAGTACCTCAGCATCTCTAACATAACCTATAGACCTGCTTGATCTCGAAAGAAGCATTAGTAACAAAATTTGGGGTGGTAATGCCACCCCAACATACATACATACAGACATATATATATAGACTGAAATAAAACAATCAATATATGTAAATGTGAAAGCAAACTAACATGCAATGCAAATGGTATAATACACGGATGCAAAAATGCCTACTTACCTGCACTTACCTTTGAAATCAAGTCGTCGACGGATAGTAATGCTTGATATGTAAAGCGTTTACTGGTAGCCTCAGGGGTTCTCCCTCCATAGTTTCTAGGTTGAAAGAGTTCATACCTGCATGACTCATGATTTTGTAAGGACCCGTCCATAAGCTATCAAACTTCTTGTGCATACCAGGTTTCTCCTTTCTCTTATCCCACAACAGTACGAGATCTCCTTCACTGAAGTGTCTTTCCTTGGCTTTATGGTCAAAGGTGTTTTTTTATCTTATCTTGGTTTCTTTCCATCTGGCCAAGGGTGTTCCTTCTTGTTTCATCTAGCTCTATCAACTGATTAATTCGTCCTTGGATTGCTTATGCATCTATAGCATACTGTTGAGCGAAACGAAGGATAGGAATCTGGAGGTTCACAGGAAGTTTTGCTTCTAGTCCGTATACCAACTCAAAAGGAGTTATTTCTGTGGAGGTTTTTGTTGTTATTCGGTCTGCCCACACCACATACTTGATTTTGCTATCCCAAGACTTCTTATTTTCCCCCACAACTTTCTTCGAAATATTCATAAGGTTTTTATTGCTTGATTTTGCTAATCCGTTCCCTTGTGGATAATAATTGGAGGAATGGGATAATACAATTCCATATTTGAAACAAAATTCTACCATAGCTTGTGAGTTGAAAGCTTTGGCATTTTGTGTGGTGATCTTGGAAGGGACACCGAACCTAGTTATGATTCGGTCTTCGAGAAAATTTATGACTTCTTCTTCGGTGGCTTTCTTTGTGGGAATGGACTCAACCCATCTAGTGAAATAGTCTATGGCTATAAGGATCCACTGATAGCCATTGCTTGAATTGTTCTTGAACTCTCCAACGAAGTCTAAACCCCATTGCTGAAAAGGTGCTTCTACCACTGCAGGTTTCAAGGGTTGTGTTGGGAGCTTCGGTTTATCAGAGAAGTATTGGCAGGGCTAGCAAGATCGGACATGTTGGTGGGTGTCAGAAAAAAGTGTTGGCCAATAATATCCGTCCCTCAGGATTTTTTGGGCGGTAGTACGAGCTGCAAAGTGCCCGCCACAGTAACCAGAGTGCAATTCTTCTAGTAGTTTCTTTGCTTCTTCTTTGTTCACACATCTAAGTATGACCCCGTCAGGATTTCTCCACCCAAGTCCATCTTCAGTCAAGCAGTATTTCATAGCCTTCAATCTCAAAGCCCTTCTTTTGTAGTCTACTAGGTGGTCAGGGCAAGACAAGCTCTTTAGATAGTAAACGATATTAGAATACCACTCATCATGCTCTAACTCACTGACCATTACGTTTATTTGTTTGCTCTTGCCCATTTGTATAGCTTCTTGGTTACTTTCGGTCAACATCTGGGCTAAACCTTGTCCCTTTATTATTTTAGTGGGTTTTATCTCTGAGTCGTACTCTTGGATTTTTGAAACCCACTTTCCCCTAGTACCCATGCAATCTTGTTGTGATAGGACATCCTTTACTGTTGGGTATGGGACATAAGCTTTAGTTTTGTTGTAGCCGACGTAGTTTCTAAAGTGCTTGGGGGATTTTACCAAGGCATATGCTTGTTTCTCAGTGATGGAATAATTCAACTCAGAATCCCTAAGGACTTTGCTCATAAAAGCTACGGGATGTTCATGGTCGTCATCATCCTTTTGCATTAGAACTCCTGCAATGGTGTCCTGGGAGGCAAATAAGAATATTATGAAATCTCGTGAGAAATCGGGACTGATCAGGACAGGGGCTTGGGAGATAGCGTCTTTTATATCTTTAAAAGATTTGTTGGTTTTATCATCCCACCTGAAATCCACATCCTTTTTCAGTAAAGTACTCAAAGGTTTTATTCTCTCGGCAAAATTTGGTACAAATCTCCAAATGAAATTGATTTTCTCGAGGAAGGATTGTAAAGATTTCTTGTTGATTGGGGGGCAGACATCCTTTATTGATTGGACCCTCTCAGGGTCGATGGAGACACCTCCTTGTGAAGCCACGTGACCTAATAACTTTCCCTCATCAATCCCAAAAACAGATTTCTTGGGGTTTAGCGAGATACCATACTTTCTACATCGCTCAAAAACAATCCCGAGGTGTGAGAGGTGGTCCTTCCTATCCTTGGATACAACTGTAAGATCATCCTGATAGATTTCTATGATTTTTTGTATAAGGTCCCTGAAGGCAAAGTCCATTTCTCTCTGGAAAGTAGCACCGACGTTCATAAGACCAAACAACATCCTTAAGTACATAAAGGTTCCCCAAGGCATGGTAAATACTGTTTTAAGTTGGTCTTCTCTTTTGAGAAAAACTTGGTTGTATATCGAAAAACCATCCAACATGGACATCATTCCTGCTCCGGTAACCCTTTGCAGGAGATGTTCCATATTGGGGAGAGGGTAGTTGTCTTTCAAAAATCGCTGGTTAAGGTTATGAAAATCAACACATAGGCATATGTCACCATTTTTCTTTCGGACAACTACCAAATTTGACATCCAAGAGGAATATCGTCTAGGGGCTATGATACCATCGTCCACCATTTTTTGGAGTTCCTTTTGTATTTGGCTTGCTAGCTTTGGATTAATATGTCTTAGTTTTTGTCGGAAAGGTTTGACCCCTTCTACCAAGGGTATGGCGTGCTGGATGAAATCTCCTCTATAGGATTTCAACTCATCATAGTTCTAGGCAAATGTATCTTTAAATTCTTGGATGAGTGCTAGTATTTCCAACCTTTCTTTTTCAGTGGTGCTCTTTCCTATTTTGATCATTCTTGGGTCTATTTGCGTGTTTATGCTGAATTCTAGAGCTCTGTCCGCTTGTTCATTGGGCCTTCTTCCTTTGAAAACATCATGTCTATCAAATAGATTTTCCAAGGGAACACAACCCTTAGGTAGGGTATTGTTTTGAAGGTTTATGACCTCTAGGTTCATGGACTCAGCCAGGAAGTTGATTTGTGAGTCGGAGAATTCTTTGCTATTTTCCATGAACCGAATGATTTGGTCTTCGTCCTCAAAGACTTGCCAATGCTCCAAGTTGTCTGGAAGAGAAGGCCTAAAAAGGATTTCCATCTTGCACAAGTCACAAAGTGGTCCTTCACAAGGTTGTAAGGTGGAAGCAAAAACAGCCAAGGCATCTGCCATGTGGTTATCTTCTCGGGGAATGGCCTCAAACGATGCTATCTTAAAGGATTTTGAAAGGGTTTGGGCCAAGTCTCGATATTTCTTCAACCTTTCATTCTTTGTAGCGAATTTCATCATTACTTGTGATACTATGAGGTCTGAGTCCCCTTTTTCCCTTATTAGGTGCACAACGCCCTTGTCAATTGCTAAGTTGAAACCTAGGATCAAAGCCTCATACTCGACAATGTTGTTGGTACAATGGTATTCCAACCTATACGAGTGGCAAAAGGTTTCACCTGAAGGGGTTGTCAAGACAATCCCAACACCTGATCTGGAGCTTGAGTGAGATCCATCAAATTCCAAAGTCTAAATTCCTTCAGTTTCTTGAATGGTGTCGATATCTAACTTCCCTTCTTGGACAAACCAATTATTGAGGTCACTATCGATACACAAGAGTTGGTCATTCAAGTCATCGGAGGTTTCAACTGGGGAGCCTATGAGAGGTTCATTGTAGAGGGTGAAGAATCCCCCCTCGGGGTGAGGGATAGTTACCTTGGATTCACGTTCGTGAAAACTTCTAGCCAAGTTCCTTATGAGGTATTTGTGTAGGATAGTACTTAAATTGCTCATGACTTCTATACCAATCACATCTATCAAGAAGGGAGCAGTAGGGCAGGAGTCAAAAGCAACTTCCAGATTTTTAATGATTCCTTTTGCAAAGCCACCTTCGGTATTTGGTCGTGAAAGGCTTAGGCCCAATTGATGTATAACTTCCTCCGTCACCATGTTGGTTGTAGCATTTGGGTGCAAAACAAAGTTGAGGAGGAGGGAATCTTTGACTTGGAGAGTGACGTAGAAAGGTGTGACCTCACCATTCTTTGAAAAAGGATCTCCTACTTGGTGGATGAAAAGAGGAAAATCTCCCGGAGGATCATGCTTAACGGTTTCAGGTGGGAAAATCTCAATTTCCTCCTTCTCGTCCTGGGGAGGTCTAGTTTCTATAGGGAGTTCTTGACAAGGGGCATTGCTCTCATGGGGATGGGAAAGGCTCCATTTCCTTTTAGGGGGTGTGAGTTCGACTTGGAGGACTTCTGGGAGCTTAGGTTCCAGGATAAACTCATCACTAGGATCCCAGAGGTCATTATCACGCGAGAGGTTAACCTAACAGATGTAGTCTTCGAATTCAAGATTTCTCTCAATCTGAAAGGCTAAGTCTTGTGCTTCCTCTAAGGTTGAAGGTGACCGATCCTTGAGGGTGAAGTGTAAGATTACTTCCAAGGAGTTTAAGTAATGCTCGAGGATAGTTTGTTCTGAGCTTAGTTTTGATAGGACCTTTTTGAGGAGATGGTTGAACCTATCACTGAAATCCCTGACATTCTCATAGGAACCTTTGCAAATATCAAGGTATTGGGAGTAAGAATCTTGTGTGTGTTCACTGTTGCACCATCTTATTGTGAAGGCCTTTTGTAGTTCTTCAAGGTTTTTTATGCTTCCTTTCGGTAGGCATCAATCCAAACCTTAGCATCTTCTACAAGGAAGATCACAAAAAGTCTCATAAAGACATCAGGGTGTTCCTGATCAGCCAAATGAAATTCAAATCTATCACAAAATTGGGCCCAATGTGAGTTACCAGGAACTCCTTTTCTTGAGAAAAGTGGTAACTAGGAACTTGCATCTTTGGGCAAGTCATGTAACCCACCTTGGATGTTACTGAGGTCGAAACAACTAAAAATCTTTGGGTGAGACCACTTATGTGGATTAAGTGGAGGGCTAGGGTTTGTCAAAGTGACAGTCGCTACAGTAGAGGGGTTTGAGTACTATCGCCCGCTATGGGTCGTCATCGGTGGAGTCGCTAGATAATTTGCTTGAAATTATCAAAGAAAAGGGAAAACATCCTAGTGGAGTCGCTAGGTAAGCTTGTAAGAAAAAGACTCTTTGAGGCAAGGCTTACTAAAAAATTATCGTCTGAGGAAAATTGACTCAGTGTTCCCCAACAACGGTGTAAAAATGTTATCACATAGTTTGTAGCTAGGATAAAGGCTATAATATAGAAGGCCAAACTGACATAACATGAACCAATCCCACCCAATGTTATCACAATGGGATGGTTCTTTCTCTTTAGGGAGGTTAGGCCCAAGGGAGGCGCCCCTGGTGACCTGCGGTTTTGAAGAGGCAAAAGGATAATAAGATAGAGATAAGGTTTTCCCCCTCCACAAGTCACCACCCAAACAGATAGTCCGGCCAAAGGCCAATTTAAGAAGTAAAACCCCCAAAGAAGTGTACCTGCCTAGAACAAAGCAACAACAAATTGATATATGTAAGCTATTTCAATGGGTTAGTACTTTATAAGACTATCTAATAAATACATATAAGCAATTAACAATAAATGTTGACGAAGTCAATGTTTATCAATAACAATGAAAAGTTATAACACTTCACCAATAAATATTGGAACAATGTGGCATTCAATGTAACCAATCAACACCTTATTCAATTAATGCCTAAACCACCATTCAATTGCTCTTAAGACAAAACGTTGTTGCACTAAAGATGTAATAACCAAGGGTGACAATATCACTTAGGGTTAGTGTAGTTAGGGTTTGAAATTCAAAGGGGTTTTGAGATTGTTGTAATCAAGTTTCACTTCAACATTGGACTTTAGATCAATGCCTTTATGGTTTAATGGAGTCAAAAGTGAAGGATGCAAGGGTTGAAGGAGGAAGGCTAAGGACTAGAGGGAAGAGTTCTGAAGTGTTTCTATGGTAGGGCCTCATAATCAAAACCCTAGGGGAGAGAGGCTCAGTTCGGTGTTGCTATAGCAAGGCCTCGTGCTCTCTCCTCCTTCCTTAGGTCAACTTGGCAAAATGGCTAGCTCAAATGAAGCACAAAATCAAGACAAGAAAGCTTAATGAGGGAGAGTGTTGCTACAACAAGGCTCTTTCATCAAACCCTAAAATAAAAACGACCCTAAGTGTAGATAACCTAGGCCTAGGACGTCTTCTTCCTCTTGAATTCTAAATGTTATGACTAGCAAAGGAGAGGAAGAAAAGGGAGTGTAGCTACAACTAGGCTCTCCTTTTCTTCTTCAATGGTTGAAAATTTCTCTATCAGGGGACATGAGACAAGGACCTACTTGTGTGCTTGTCACCTAGGGTTTTGATTCAACAAATTATAAATATATGTAAGAAAATAAGACTACAACCATTCATTTAAGAAGTTTTGCAGAAAAATACTTACAATTCATCAAGAAATAACCATGCAAACCCTAGTTGTAACACTGTCCTTCAAGATAAACACCATAAAATGCCAAAAAGTCTTCCTTCAACAAGCGAACCTCACTAAATCAGTCAAATACCCAAGATAGGGCGCAAATTTCAGACCTCCTTATGGATTGAATGAGTTGTGATCCTAAAAATGAGAGTCAAAATCCCTCATTTATACAAAACTTTGACCTAATTTTACATTTTAGGTCAGGTAAAAAGGCTAACAAGGCCAAAATATCAAATCATGTTGTTTTTAATTAAATTGTCAATCTAAAATCCTAATCAAGCAAAAATGTGAGACGTCACCCCTTTCTAGGGTGACGTTAGCCCCTATTAGGGAAAGTGCAACCTCCTGAAGCAATACGTTAGCCCCTTTTGGGCTTCTCCAAGCTACCACATGTGTCAACTGTCCTGTCCATCTGCCAACACGCTCATGATGATGTCATAAGCCTCCTGGTGACGTCCTAGGCCACCTAGAGCCAACGTCCCACTAAAAATGGGTTAATCCCCCTA
>JASDQU010013212.1:129557-140090 GCA_032191745.1 Picea mariana
ACGCCCTCCATCGGCTCATTAGTCACATGGATCATAGAAATGTCAATCACATCTCATCATCAATATTATTAAACATATGCATAAAATCCCTAATACATCAGTTAACAACTCAAAGACGTTACACAAGCATGTAATACAAGTCTGGAGAAAAGGACAAGGTGTCCTATTGGGCTAGTGTCCACATGAAAAGGAAAGTTCTAAGAAAGACCTCATCCACGCCATGTAAGTGGGTGATGTGGTCAGGGGATGTCCAAGCATGTGGATGCAGTGAAGGCCAAGGATGCAAAAGTGTTACCTGTGGGTTCTTTTGTAGAAGGTGAGTTGTACCTGTCATGGATGCATTTTATTTTTATTTTAAAGACCGTTCTTGCCTTTGTTCTTTTTATTCTTTTATTCCTTTTTTTTTCTTTTTTTTGTTTGTTCAAGAACTAATCAGGGGACACTGCCTTGGCATGGTGACTAGAGCTGACAACGTTACCCACAAGTACTTTCACAGAGATGAGAAGGTTGGATCGTGATGATAACCCATTTCCCTTGCTCATGCAACCAAGAGTCACTGCCCTGGCGTGGTAACCAGATGGTGGCAATGTCATACTGCTAGGTACCCATGGATCTAATAGGCTGGCTCATGATGAGACCCCCTATCCTCTAACTAGGTCTTGTTTTATTATTTTTTCGGGTCCGTCTTGTTTCTTGCTGAGAATCTTTTTATCACCTTCTCGGGGATCCCTGGGAAAAGCATCTTGAGGTTTTATTCTTAGGCTTTTATCATTTACCAACTTGCTTTTACCTTCTCGGCCTTTAGCCCCTTCTTCCCATGAGGTAAGGTGCAATCCTGAAAATAGGTCAATCCAATGCCTGGACAAGGGGAATGGGATAAGTGAGTGGGAAGTAAGATGAAGAAGTGGTTCTATGAGGGGAGCGGACGATGTCTTTTCAGAAATCCACCTAGTGGCAAACACAAATCTACAGATACAGGCTTGCTAGGGCACCCTGTCAATCCCCCCAAACATGGTCAAGTGGGAAAATGTAAGATCCAAGCACTCGTTAGAAATAAAAGGAATCAGATGCATACATTTAAAGGTTTTAACGATAAAATGCGACACATACCATGATACCTAGGCTAATTACCTCATGAAGCAAGAACCTCTTTTGATACAGGAACAAATTGATGGTGATGAATGTTGTTGCTATTGACAACATAAAGACAATGGAAGAAGAAAAGGTGGGCCTTCAAGGGCCATGCTCGAGTCAACCCTGCTCTCGGTACTCCATGTCTAGGACCTGTGGGCCTCGAGACATGATCTCCTAGTTATCTCTGAAAAGTGGGGATAACGGGTCCTACCCTAACCCCCTTACTCAAATGCTTTATTAATGTATGAGGCCACCTTCCTTGAATAAGACCCATTAAATAGTTAGTTAATAGTCAATCATTGTAAAAATGCTCTTTTTTTATTAATAAGGCCCAAATTAGTTGGTCAACCCTCATTATAAGGGATTAATGTTCTCTATGGATAGTTATATATCAAGTAGAAAGTCATGTAATGTTTTGTCAAGAATTATTATTGTATTTGGAGAATGTCTTCTAGAGGTTACCCCCTTGAAGAGGCAAGTGGACATACCTCTCTATTTTTTATTATCAAAGAGATCTTTCTTAGGGTTTATCTCTCTTTTTAATTGTGTTCTTTGGTTTTGCATTACATTTTATGTGATTTATCTAAATTTTTGGGGTTAAGTACACTACAATCACCATGAATTGCACTACCTATACCTGTGTCATCTAGATGATGATTTGGGATATCAACATTATAATCTAAAAGTAGATAAATTACCGACCTAGAAGACTCATGCTCATAATTCTCCCCCCTTTTAGGTGGAGCTACTTGAATCTTGACACCTAAATACTTAGCTACAATATGTTGCTCTTCAATAATTTTGATCTCTAGAGAAGTCTTCAAGGGCCCAAATTCTTCATCAACTATGACATCTTTGTTGAAGCTTAGCTGGTTGGTGATGAGCCTTTAGTTTGTCACTTTTCATGGCCCTTCTTATATCTAAATTTGATGTGTTTTTCCTCCTAAGCCAAGACCTTCCTGAAAAACATTAGTACTTTTGATGACCAATGTAGATATTATGACTCATGCTTATATAATTAAATATGATATTACTTAATCTCAAGTTGTGTTGATGTTTGGGAAACATCGAGAATACATTCTCTCGAGATTGGTCATAATGATTTGACCAGTGGAGAATGGCCCTAGCATAGTCTTCAAAGGACAAAAGACTCGGTGTGTTGATGGTTCTCCACGAGGAAACATTAGACAAACATTCACTCACAAGGGCGTACCTGTGGTGAATGGCCCAGGCGTAGTCTTCAAAGGACAAAAGACTCGAGGTGCTAGTGTTCCTCCAATGTGTGGTAGAATTGGGCATACATTCACCCAAAGGAGTGTACCTGTGGTGAATGGCCCTGGTAAGCACTGGGAATGCTTTCTCCTAGATAAGGTTGCAGACCAAGGGAGATAGGATACATTTATCACAAGGGTGTACTTGTGATAAATGGGCCCAGGTGTAGTTCTTTCCTTGATCATGACAAGTGATATGGACTCGAGGTGCTTGAGGTGCTTTCCACGTGTCAGATAGCATCAGGATGACATTCAGTCATAGGGGTGTACCTGTGGTGAATGGACCTGGTGTGGTCTTTGTCCTTAGTCATGGTGATTTGACTAGGACATGTATAATACCCGAGGTGCCAGAGACAGTTGTGTGGAGATGGACCATCAACATGGCTCATGAGAAACTTTTCTATGAAAGAAGAAATCCAAGATCACTAGGAATTGTCAAGAAAACCATTGAAGAAGAATATAGAAAGCATACGAATAAAATAGAAGCCAAGAAGACAAGTCAAAGACCATTAAAATATTAAAGAAACCTCAGAAAAGAAATAAATGAATTATTGTGGACAAAAGAAGTCGACCCCAAAAGATGACTCAGATCACTATAAATAAAGGTTGGATCATTTCATTATTACACATTTCACTCAAATCCTTAGCCAATGCACAAGTCTAGTAACAGTTGCAGTAGCAGTTCCAGTGAATTCCTCAAGGAACATCTTAACAATTGTTTTGGTAGTGTGCTATCTTTGTCTAGTGATGCACCATGCTGGAGTGTTCTTCCTCACACTAGGGCACAACTTTCTATGTGCTTGGATTCTTCATTTTTTTGGTGATGTATTTGTGAATTTGGATTAAATTTCTTCTAGAGAAAATTTTGCTGGGCTTCTCTCCCGATTTCAGGTTTTCCTAGGATAAATCTTATGTCTATTGTGCATGGTTATCTCTCTATGTTTTTGTCATTTCCTCTGCAGTTTTTATTTCAGTTGAAATTTTCAATGTAATTAATCTATGATAATAGTGGCATTCAAATCTGTTTGAAATTATAAGGTAATAATTATTAGATCTGGAAATTAGAAAAATCAACATGGATTCAAAGCTTTGTTGAGATTTTTCATTGCACATGAAATTTGCCACTACTTAGATCTGCACTTGTCAAGCTTGAAAATTTGTTGGGACTAATTCTACCACAGAGAAACTCACCTTGCCCTAGCACATCTATTGCACCTCTCAGATTGACATTTGGTCAAAGTTGAAATTTTAGGGTTTTCAGGCTTGTTGACATTTTCTTGGACATTGAACCTTCTGTTACAGATTTTGTGATTTCTTCTTGGTGGACTTTATAAGAATTGGAGGCAATAGCGGTGATGTCTCCTATATTTTATGACAACTCGAAATCAAATGGAACAAGACTTTGGGTTTACATATCAGGTTTAATATTTTTATATTGCTGCATCTTAAGTGAATGTTGTAACTGGGACAACAACCTTTAGAGGTCTATCACTGTTGAGTACTTTTTCTATCAAATGTTTAGTAACACTTGAATATTGTTGTTACGATGATTATTATGTAAATTATCACTGTTTAGTACTAAGGATGCACTTTTTTGCAAGTTGAATTGATCTCTTCCCTAGCCTAGTAACTCTATTAACATTACAGTGGTTCCAACCCCTTTGGGCAAGGTTAAATTCCATGGAGGTTACCATGGAGATGTTTGTGTTTTTGTTTTGGGAAAGTTACCATGGAGGAATGATTGGTCACAACACCAGAAAAGTGTTGTTCCTGTTCTTGTTCTGGGCAGGTCACAGGTGATAGCTCTGAGAGGGAGCTATAATGATGGTAGTAGGAGGAAACATATTAGATGGTCTCTAGTTTGAGACATGGAGCATACTGTCCAAGCAATAAGTTATATACATGACAATATACATCCACATACCGAAGGAGACGAGGACAAAGTTAGTTCCTTCTGAAAAGAAGGGTAATTTTGTGGAATACATGGTGTCTCATATGGAGATTGATAGTGAGGAGCAGGAGGCTACAAAGGATGATGGTACGCATCTCTCTAGCCTAGTGGTTCATCCTTCACACTATTAGGAGGAGTCAATAGAGCCAACAGGGCCAGTGGATCTACCTATAAAAGTTGCAGTGACCAAGAAGATGTATTATCCCTTTCTGAATAGGAGCTCTAGAGGGGAGGGATTACTAGTCTAAACAACCCTGTTAGACTATAGCCAAGGCCATACAATGGTAAACAGAGTTACTAGAGGTTACTTCAACCGAGGGTGTTATAATTTGAAAGTGACATTGAGCTAAAAGTGACTAAAAGTACTTTTAAGCCAATCTGAGCTAAAAATAGAACATGCACCTAAGTGAGGGAGCTAAAAGCAGGTCAATAGTGAATTAGGATTTCATGAAGATATAAGAGAAGGTAAAGCGACCTAATTCATCATTATGAAGAATTTGACTTGACAGTTGAGGAGAGAGGCGCATATCAAGTTCAGGCGAACCCAAAGCTTTGTTGATTCAGGAGGAAGACACCCAGAGGTTGATTTCTGTGTTGAGAGACACACCCTAGTCACCAAGGAGATCATCTAGATTGTCCATCGTACTTCAACAACAATTATCCAGCTTGCAATAGTGAGGGTGCACTTGTTCAGGTAGAGGGTAGAACTACTGAGTATCAGATTGATTTGACTTGTCCATTCAGGGAGAATCCAGTGATTCCCCTCTGATCCAGTTGAGAGGAGGGAATGACGCTTCTATTAACTGGTTTATCATCAAATTCCGACAGAGAAATCATCTTGGGTGCATTACTCAACCATTGAGGGTGCGATAGTTGGGGAGGACACATTTGGGATTTCTGAGTGATCATCGGGTCAGGTCCAGGGAAATCCTTTTGACCCATTTCAGAGGAGCCTAGGGCACTCAGTGTGAGACCCTTACCAACCGATTCCGATGGAGGAATATCTAGGGTGCATTTCCCCAGGAGATCCATCTGGGGTCTAGAAAAATCAAAAGGGGGTCGATTGTCAAGCTGCCAATCACCAAGATTGTGCGAGAGGAAAAGGAGAATTATTTAAGATAGTTTCCAGTCAGATCTGAGGTGTGTAGCCACCAGGGCACACAATCTAGTTCCGCAACAGTTGCCGTATGAGTTGTTGTAGCACACAACAGATCATCCAGCACATACTCTATCTAACAACAATCTTCTATTATCCGGGTATCATCCTTCTAATTTATTTCTTTATTGTATTCTGGCTAAGATCCACTTAGATTTGATCTAGTCGAGTGATTCTCTATTTTCAGCCGCATACAACATTGTAACAAAAAACTCATAATATATGATTTATAGTCTTTGTGTCATTTTTTTATCTATATGCTTATTCATATGTTGTAAAAAAACTTATTTATTTACACACACATGCAAAAACACCAAGTATGTTAAACCTAGTAGCTTAAATGCATCTAGAAACCCTAGTGTATCAGATCATACATTAGACACAACAGATTAGCAACTTTTCCTAGACTAGCCAGATCTGGGATATTACAGTGGTATCAGAGCTTTAGTCCTGCCAACTTGTCACTAAAGAGGATGAGTTCAATAGGTGAACCAGAGGGATGTGAGAACATAGGTGATGAGTACGCCACTTACAACAAATGCATGGAGAGGAGACCTAGAATAGATTCCCCCCCCCTCCCTTTTCCTCCCAGTTCAGAGGAAGAGGAAGAGGCACATAGGGAAGTAGAGGGAAGGGAAGAGCATGAGGCAGAGCATGATGCATAAAGGTTGATGGTAGGTGCATATGAGAGGCTAGTGGCAAGGAACCCATGGACCCAAATGCAACTTTCATGCAGGTTATCAACAATCGGGTGGTCAATTAGCAGGCCATGATTGAGTCCTTGACGTAGATGGATGACATATTGGCTATAGTGAGCACACCGGGCACACAATCCTCACATGCAATGCAGGGGAACTCAGGGGCCATCAGTAGACCCCATTCACCTACTCGCACATACACTTCTTAGAGTAGAATTCCCAGGCCATTGTTCCCCAGTTTCCAGAGGACACCCCCAACAACATCACAACAACCGATAGAATAGAGGTAGCCCACTTAGGCAGAGGATATTGCAGAGTACAAGAGGGAGTAGGAAAAATTGGGCCGTGAATTCCATCAGGACATGACCTCGATCGAATACTATAGACTTAGACTCAAGAACTGCCCCAGAGAGCCTCAGAGAGGAGGAAAACAACAATAGGGGCATAATATGGATTTCATCCAGAAAGTTGCAAAACTCACCATATGTTCTTTTGACGGATTGTCCAAATGCACTTCCAGAGCTTGGGTACAAAAGATAGACACATACTACAAGCTCAACCAGATGACCGAGACAGAGGCTATCAGTTTCTCTACCCTACACTTGGAGGGTGAGGCACATGAGTGGTGGCATCATGGAATGGAGATGTTGGGTCATAGTCACATCACTTCCTACATGGATTTCACAGAGAAACTCATGGACATGTTTGACATGAGGGATCCAAAGATCCATTTTAGGGATCTAGCCCAGTTGAGACAAACTGGCAACATAGGCATTCATCACAGAGTTTCAATAGGTAGTAGTGGCAGTGACAGATATCTCAGAGCCTAGGTTTATTATGTTGTTCACAGAGGGGCTCACAGAGCCCTTGAGAGGATGGGTTAAGGCATACATGCCTCACACCTTGCAGGATTCCATCTTATGCACTCGATATTTAGCAGACTCAGTGCCGAAGAATAAACCCTTTTCCAAACCCTTCGTACCACAAAGGGACTGAGACAAGAATCCATTCCAGAGAGAGTGTAAGGGAAAGTGTATTGCCTATTAGAAGAGAGATAATTTTCCCTATTCCCTGAAGGATATTGAAGAAATAAAAATTTCCCTGAGAGATGGAATCATATTTTCCTTATTGAAAAACCCTGTAAAGAAGGATTGTCGCACCTTTCTCAGTGTTAAGGGTGCGGCGATTCCAATTCATTGTAGGCTGCACCACTGTGGCCTGTGACATCGTCACAGGTTGCTAAGTGTTAAGGGTGCGACGATGTTTAAACAAAGGAAAAAGAGAAATTTCTCAAAGGTTATAGAATAGAATCTTCGAAAGGATGAGGTGGCCTCCAATCCGTTTGGATCTCACCCGCTTTTCTGATTTAGTGTGATCATCCTAATCCATTCATCCCTTCCCCTTCACTCTATGTAAGGAAGGATCTCTTATGAGAAGAGTTAGGCTGGCTTATGCATGAAGAATGTTGCTAAAGATTGTGCTTGTGATAGCTTTGCTTTAGATTTCCAAGTCAGGTTGTGTGTACTCTTCATTAAAAGAATTGGAGCAAAGGTGTGTGTGTGTTAAGGAAAAGGGCCATTAGAAAGGACCTTGCAACATCAAGGCATAGGTTGTATTCTCCAATTTCATCAATATAATACAATAATACATTTCTTTCCTATAAAAGTGTCTCCATTTTTTGCATAACTCCTTGATCTTATGCATAGGTTTTATTAGAATATATATATTGTTTCTCTCTCTTTGTTGGTTTGTGTTTCTCAATGGGTTCAACATCCCACAAATCTTGAGATGGAGCAAGGACAACACTAGCAAGGATCAAACAACGTTTAAACGATATGTTGTTTATCCCTAATTAAGCTAGTATACATTACAATGGAAACCTAAGGAAAAATGTGTATTCTGTCATGTTTTGTTCAAATTTCTTGTTGAAGTTAGTGAGATTAGTTCATGTAAGCACTTACCAATTTGTCTAGTAAAAGAAAGGAGAATTTGGATGATGAGACAAGGTGAGAGATTATGAGGAAGAAGATTTTCTTCACCTGCAAGGACCCTTGGGTCCCAAGCCATAGGTGCATGGGCAATGGAGAGATCCATTATATTGAGGTGGCAACAAACAATGTGGATAGTGAGGAGGAGGAGCAAGATAGTGGATCCACTAGCTCAGAGGAGGAGCCATCACATGCAGAGGAGAAACCTCCCCAGAGACCACCAACACCAGGGGGGACCCAACCACCAGTAGTTCCACAACCTCCCGAGAAGGATACCAGATGGACACCAACAAAGGGAGGAGTCATAGTGACCCTTTTTGGTGTTCCTAGGTATGACACCCTCTGGATAAAAGGGAATATTTAGGGACAATGAGAAATCGCCCTGATAGATGGTGGGGCCACCGACAAATTCAATGATGCTTCTTTGGCATTGAGGCGAGCACTTCAGACAGAGGAGTTTGAGGGGTTTGATATCGCAGTAGCAGATGGCCACACAATGGAGTGTCTAGATAGAGTCTCGGACTTGGATATAAATCAAGGTAACTACACCGTGAGAGACACATTTTATGTAGTTGACCTATGTGACACAGATGTGGTGTTAGGAGTCCAATGGTTGATCACCTTGGGAAAGATCACTACCAACTACCAAACCCTAGAGATGGGGTTAAGAGACTAAAGGGAAGAGGATTGAACTGAGGGGCATGTCGATAGGGGTACCCAGGACAATTCCAACCAAGAGGATGGAGAGGATATTCAGGCATGGGGAGGTAGTGTATGTTGTAGAGTGTTTGATCACTACACAGAGGGATTCAAATGTTCGACAACAGTATCAGAAAAAGATCAAGAATTGTTGGGGCGACATCAATAGGTTTTTGGTTTGATTCCACCAGGGAGGCCACTTGACAGGGGGTTTGAACACTTTTATAGTGCAATTTTTAGGTTGGTCAAAGCCCAACCCAACCACGAAACAAGTGCTACAACTTGGGAATCCAACACCCAATGTCACCTCGATGTAGGCCTTGCACTTTAAGGGTGAATAGGTCACTCTAGAGAGGCGATCCCGGTGATCCTAGGGGGATTGAGATGGAGATAAAGATGGATGGAAATGAATCCCCTATAGGTAAATTCCAAGTGGAGTGAAAGGTGGAAAGAGATGCCTTTCAAGTCAAGTAATTGTTTCCCCACAGGTATAATACTTCTCTGGATGATTGTACATGCCAGAGGCACAAGAAAAGGCACTTTGCAATAATATGTTAATTGGATCAACAATTTAAGATTTCTATCCCTAATTTTCAGCAATAGATAACAATATATATAAGCAAGAAAAAGGTACTATAAGCTTCTTAATAAATGCTAAATATAAAGTAGAAAACGCAAGAGAAAAACTAGTAAATGACTAGCTAAACTCAAGATGAAAAACCAATACTCTTAGCATAGATAAGGCTGTTGTAAACACTTGTTTTCAGAAAATTATATCAGCCTTATGGCTGTAAGATTCAATGTATTATAGAAAGAAAATCAGCCATTTAAATCTCCTCAAACTTTGCCAAAAAGTGCGCTAGGACACAGAGAGTAAGTGTGCAAACTTTGAGCAAAAACCAATGGTTGATAAGAGAGTTATTAAAGCAAGTAAGTTAGGGTTTCTGCAACCCTAATGGATGAAGATGCAATTTGGTAACAACAACAATAAGTATCCCCTATATGGAGACTCCCTAGTGGCTGTGAGGTGCCTAAGGCACAAGGAAAACAATCCACTTTGTAAGAAGTAAAAATAACCGAAAATCACGTTTACCAATGCAATATTTTATTTCTCCAATGCAATAAATCAATGACTAGTGCCTTTACTATTGGGTTAATTGAGTCACAAGTAGCTTAGAGAAGCTACCTCCTTGGGGGTGTAATCCCTTTTACTCCCCAAGGCAAGTTTCTCTAAGCTAGGGTTTAAGCTAAGATGGTGTATGCCCTTATACTTCTCTTAGCAAAACCTTAATCAATGAGATGAAGCAAATAAAATGATGAAGGCTATGGTGGGGGTGTATTCCCTTATACTTCCCACCTAGCTCCTAGCATAACAATACTTGACTTGAATAAAATGATAGCAAGAGAGGAAAAAGCATACCAATATCAAGAGAAATGCTAAGATTGTTAATGTTTTATGCCATTATTATAGTTCTTTGCATTTCATAAAGATAATAGCATAATAAGCACAAGATCACTGAGAAATACACATCCACAATAGACACAACATTTATCCTGGGAAACCCTCTAGGGGAAGAAAACCCAGCAAAAACTTCCTTATCATAAATAGCTTATCAAGAGTTCAAGAGATAACTCA